>VVHJ01000723.1:3092-15733 GCA_015107715.1 Tylochromis polylepis | reverse complement strand
TGTCACTCACCCCCAGGTCTATTAGTGTTCTGACTGCAGTGTGCGCCGCCTCCTCTGAGCAGCTCTCTGTGAGATACAGCAAAAAGATGCACATGAAACAAAAGAACAGACAGATATCCAATATAGAAAAAGCAGTTTGGGACAGGAGAACAAAGCCATACCAGTGGGACTGTAATTTTTTTTCAGATTGTATTATTGAAGGGTGTCATTTGGGTACTTTCTGGTTATCTTTTATGTTGTTTTTTTTAACAAGGGGATAGCATGTGACAGGAGTGAAAGGAGCTGTTTTTCTTCTCTGGTGTACACACCTTTGTTACAACACACACTGAATCAGTTTAAAAAAAAAAAGGCAAGGTGACAAGCTTTTGAAGTTTTGACGCAAAAATGGAAGATCTTTGAGTTTTTTTTTTCTTTTTTGGAGGGATGTCAGGCTGAACTCACCATAGAGCTGTTTCTTCTTATTTGCTGTGTCGCAAAGATGTGAGTGTATCTGAGCCACAAACTCAGCTTCTGCAGCAGGAAAGACATGAAAATTGAGGCAATTATTCAAGAGAAACAGAGTGAGGACAATCTGCTATGATAAAGCTGTGTCTTATTATACAAGCTGCTAGATAAAAGCTCTTTGATTCTTCCTGTAAAAGCAAACAACATATCTAATTTCAGTTTTCCTTGTATCCTCTTCAAGGTCCTCTCCTTGGTCACCTTTGCACTGGAAGTCCCACTTCTATGAGGATTGGTGCATCATCTCCATTCTGCCACAGAGGTGACGCTTCAATTTGAATTAGATTTTGTGGGAGAGGAAGATGTCACTAGAAGCTAAATCTGGCGAATGGGGGCAGGGAGTGTAAGTGGCTATAGTGTTGGTGTGGCCAAAGTCACACCCTGCAGCTCGGGTCATTTGTGCTTAATGCTCTCTCTCAGATGCTACAGGGTGATATAGTAGAACTCTGCACTCACAGCATGAACATGGGGGATAAATTCATAAGGTACATCACTGTTAATGTGGAACAACACGATGTGTGTGCTTCACATTCTGTTTGTGACCTGATGGTCTTTTTTGGGCCTAGAAAATCCAACTCCTCCACTAAAGACTGCTGCTTGGTCTTTGGCTTGTGGCTGAAGGCCCAGCTTTGATCACCGGTGATTATCTTCAACACAGAAGGAGTTCAGTTTGTCACAAAATTTGATATTTGCTCTCTGATTTTAGGTCTCTGGAAAATTTTAAAATGTACATGTGAAAATGGTCAGAATGGGATTTCCAGTTCAAGCAGTGAGTGCTTCACCATGAGAAAACACTGCAGTGCAGAGGTTCCCACATATTAAAACAGCAAGGTCCACTTTGTTTTCATTGATTAAGTTTGCTCTTCTGGGAATTCACTTGATGCTGATTCGACATCCAAAGGTTTTGTTTAGACACTACGGAATTTCTACACCACTATTTAAGAGAAATGAAAAACTGTTGAGATAAATAACCATTTAAAATAAAAAATAGTTTGCTAAATCAGTTTGAAATACTTTGATTACATATTAACAAGAGTTTTTATAATTTTAGTGACTTTTTGCAGCTGACCTGTAGTACCCTTCATGGCCACTAGGGTGCGGTAGACCACACCTTGGGAATCGCTGTTGCAGGTGAGTTTAAATCAGGGGTAGTTTTTGCTTTTTAAATAGCAGATAAAAATCAAACAGATACTAGAGTAGGCCTGACCAAAAAGTTACTCTAATACCAGATCACGAGATTGCCAGATTACTTGTAACAACAATAGAATTAATGACCTATCCAATGTATTACCACCCCACACTGAACACAGGTGACCAACTTCCCTTAAACAGTGTCCACATACCAGCCAGAGGCATCTCAATGAGGTCCAGTCCCATAGTGGTCCAGCATAGCGCCCTGAGATGTCCAGCTAGCATTCTGCAGAGGAAGAAGAGCATCTCTGGACAGTGACTTGGCTGTCTTATCTAGAAAAAGTTGACACAGACCACGACAAGCCACATAAGAAAAGGCTAAATCAGAATGAGGGAGTGAAGAACTGAAAGATTATTTTCCACTACAATGAGCACATACTTAAAACTCACTGTCAGCAGGACCATGCACAGCTCCGGGATGTGATATTACTCAAAATAAATTGTTGACAACACTGAGGCTTGAACACTTGAAGGCAACACATTTTTATGTGAGTGCTGCTGATGTACTGTTTGTAGAAGGAAAACTCAGTGGATAATAATTACATCCAAGACTATTAACAGTACAACAGAAGGCGCCCGATTACTTCTGCCAAGGAAGCCGTGCGATTGGTTCAGTTTGTTTGTCTGTTTTTAGCAGGATTACTCAAAAAGTTCTGGACAGATCTGCATGAAAACTTCACAAAAGTGGGGCTTGGCCCAACTTAAAAGTTATTAACTTTTGGAGTCGATACTAATATGGATCTGAATTGAAGGACTTTTTTGGAAGGATTCGCTGCCATTGCGAGATGGGAGTAAATTGGACATTTTGTGTCATATTCTAACAAACACATGATTTAAATATCACATATTTAAATAACAAATAATGAGAAATCTCTTAATGTCTTTAAGAAGATACAAAAAACTAATCCAGATACACAACTCATGCATGGTGCAGAGGTAATATTAAGCCTTGACAGAGGTATACAAGCTCAAGTGGCCTTTTTTTAAGCGCATTACATTCAAGTGGAAGACCAGCAAAGAAAACAAACACCAATGAAAGAGTAAAGCCTTCTCAATGACTTCAAACAACAGATTAATCTGCAGTGCCAAACAAAAGTTTGGAAGTACTCTTCTTCTTGGTCAAATAGGCGTTAGAAATAAATGATTGTCCCACTAATCATAAACGAGATGGGATGCTGTGTCACTGCAGGACATTGTATAGATCTCTTCAATTGTGGATAAATCTGCAATAGTATTACCAGCAGTCACAACCATCACAAGTCTCCCTCCATGCTTCACGGCAGGAATGACATCCGTTCACCTTCTCTGTGCTGCAGAGTGGGCTGAACCAAAAATCTCAAACTTCAACTCAGATCAAAGCCCAGAAACCCATTACTTGTGTTTCTTTGTAGGGATGGATACTGACAACAGTTTGATTGATACAAATCCCTCAATCCCTCCTGATCTGTGTACGAAGAAGAACAAAAAATTAAGACTATACAGATTCTCCCCCCCCCCCAGCTTTAGAATCGCATATTTCACCTGTGTAAAAGCTCCACTTCTGTGAATTTGACATCACAGTTTTGCAACTACCAGGGGAAAAAACGGACTGGACAATGTAAAGACCAGTTCTTGATTCCCATCCCTTTTTCCTAGCTTAAAGCAGTTCTTTTCTTCTTATCGGTTTCCCTCAGGAGAGGTTTCTTTGCAGCAATTCGACCATGAAGGCCTGATTCAGTCTCCTTTCAACAGTCGATATTGAGATGTGTCTGCTGTTTGAACTCTGGGAAGCACTGATGTGGGCTCTAATCTGAGCTGCCGTTAATTGTTCATCTCTGAGTCTCTAAGAAGTAATCCTCTGCGGCAAAGGGAAGTCTCAGCCTTCCTCTCCTGAAGCAGACAACACGATAGCCATTTTTATTTGATAGTTTTTATGACTACACTTTCCAAACTGACTGACCTTCGTGTGTGAAAGTAAAGATAGAGTGTCTTTTCTGTTTACTTAGTGGAGTGGTCCTTGCCATAACATGAATTACCGCAGTAGCTCAAGGCCATTTCTGGCATATGAACACTACCGCAGTCCAAAATAACTGAATCTGAAGTTGGTTAAAATGTTATCAACAGTGTTAAAAATGTTAAACCAAACTTTTAGAAACCTAAGATTCAGCAAGTCAAATTCCTCAGCAGCGGACTAAGAAGAGTGGTTTTTTAAGGACTTGGATTTAACCATAGCAGTCGTGATGAAACGTGACAGCTGCCCAAAAAACTGGAACCAAAAAACCAAAACATCCATAAATGCTTTAAAATTGAATTTTTCATTACCTGACATTAAGGGCCTTGGCTATGTACTCAAACTCTGGATAAACTTTGTAATTACTCTATAAAATACTCTTTATTTGTTCTCAGAAACTGGAAATAAACTTTGCTATAAAGACTGCGTTAATGAGTACATCACATAATGAAAGGAGCCATGAAACTGGTGGTTCATCAGAGTACTGTATAAAGTGTGTGGGGACATTATAATCACGTAATATGAAAGTGCTCAGTTTATATTATGGAATTCAGTTGCTCCTGTAAAATGTTCTGTTTTCTTTGGACATTACACAACTGCACAGTCATTAATGTTTAGTCTCTCGAGAGATGGATGCTTATACTGCTACAGCGCATCGAATGGCTTGCAGCTCATATTTGGTTGATTCTGCTCCTCATCTGAACTTTGTTTTGTGGAAAGAGAGTGGAGGTTTCTGCCACAACTTCCAAGGTGCATGGAGAAGAACAAGGGTCTTAAGAGGTCTAACCTAAAATCAGGGTGACACCCCGATGAAGGCCACAGACCAAAATGCATTGATCAAGTAATAAAATTGTTCCTCATACCTCAAGTGTTGCTGGAGCTTACATTATTGTGTCAAAGTCTGAGCCATCCCTCATTTCTTTATATTTTGCTGTGGATATGTTAAGGTGCAGTGCTTTATTGAAATGTGCAAACAATACATGGAAATACTGAGGCATAGTTTGTACAATACTAACAAGCTTGAAAGTCAATATTTAATATGATCTTTATTCTTTAACACAATCTGAACTCTTGGACAAGCTTTCTTGTCATTTCTTTTTCAGGATTTACTTTTTCAGGATTACCACTCCAGACTTCTTGAAGGACATTCAAAGCTCTTCTTTGGACACTGGCTGCATTTTGTTCCATTCTCCATCAAGATGATCACACACTGCTTCAATAATGTTGAGGTCTGGGCTCTGGGGAGACAAATCCATGACTGATAGAGTTCCACTGTGTGTTTTTTCTATCCGGTTATGTTTTTACTGCACTAGAAGTGTTTTTATGATCAACGTCATGCTGAAAAATGAAACTGTTTCCAGTCAGATGCTTTCCAGATGGTATGCATAGTGGATCAAAATCTGGTTGTACGTGGTATGAATTTTGACAAGATCCCCAATACCGCTGGCTGAAATGGAGCCTTAAACAACCATGACAGACCACCATGTTTTACAGATGGCTGTAGACATTTTGAACAAAAACGTCAAATTTGGATTCATCACTCCATCATCTGTTGTCACAGATTTTCAGTCAAGTTCTTGTGTAATTTGGCATACCTCAGCTTCTTCTCCCAGTTTGCCTTCCCTAAGAATGGCTTCTTGACAGCCACCCTACCACCAATTCAGAGGAGTGGATGGATGAGTTGAAGGGCCGGATGCATCTCTCAGGTTCTGTGTCAGGTTGATTTTTTTTTCCCCTCTAAAGGAGATGACTTTCAGATACTATTCATATGTTGTAGATAATTTTTTAGGCCTGGCAAGTCTTCTGTCCTCTACCTGTCCAGTTAAGGACACACTGCACCCAATGTTGTGATATGCCATGTTTTCAGCTAATAACTCTTTTAAATCAGCTTATTGGTTCGAAAATACCAGTTTATGCCTTTCAAACTTCGTAGATTCATAGATTCAGCTAAAAAAATTAGAAGAAATGTTTCTGTGACAGGCTGCTAGAAATAAAGCGCCTAAAGATACAGTTTCAATTGTTTCCTCACTAAGTTGTCTGCTATGTTTAGATACAACTCTTTGTTCATCCCTTGTGTTTGGTGCCTAATTACCTATGTATTGATTCACAGATCAGTGTTAAGTGGTTAAAGAGACAATTTAAAAACAAAAAAACAAAAACAACAACAAAACCATCCCTCCAGGTGGAAAAAGCAGTTAATGTCCAAAGAAAAACTGAAAGACCCTCAGAACCTGGCAAATTATTGCTCAAGACCACTTTAAAACATCAGAAGAAAGCCTGGCTTCTTTAGATAACCAAAATATAAAGAAATGGGCCTTTTTGCACAGCACCTTATATCTGCATACAATGCTTTAAAAAATGCATTAATTAAGCTTTTATAACAAATTTTTTATTTTTGCTCCATGAGCTGTTGCCACTTAGTCAAATGGGCTAATTCAATTAGTGTTTAAACAATCATTATATAAAAAAGGTGAAGCACTTAAATACACAGAAAAAGTTGGGAACAAAAATGGCAGGATGAAAACAGGGCGCCGTCACAGTAACGATCACGAGATGAGTTGTATGAGCAGTAAAAACACATCATAACAAAAAGGTCAGCACTGCAGCTGTTGTATAAACAAGTCCAGAGAGGCTGCTTAGCACAGACATTGCAAACGTTCAATCTTTGTGTAAAGTGGAAAAAAAAGAAAGAAAGAAGGCATTTTCAGCATAATATTTACACAGGCAATATAAGAAGATTTAAAGTGCAGAAATAAAACTGGATCCAAAAGGAAAATGGTAGAATCCAATAATACTAAAACGTCGATCATATTGATTTATTTATATTGCATTTTGCGGTTTGTTTCACATAACTGAGAGGCAACATGAATAAATAACCTAATATGCACAAACAAACAAATAAATATATACATTTGGGAAAACAAAAAACAGCAAAGTTTTCTTGCTTTTTCTTGCCAGGTTGCTTTGCAAAACAAAAGTGAATCTACCCAGGCAAACTGAGGTTAGGGAATACTTTCTGCTGTCTGGTATGTAGGTGTGTGCAGTCCTCCTTCAGCACCTGAACTGAGGGTAGCAGTGCAGAGGCGGCAGGATAAGAAAAATGAGTGCACTGGATGGAGAGAGTTAAAAGATTGAGTTTGAAAGAGTGAGGCTTTGTAAACTGTGGTGCAGCACTTCCTTGGTGGACAAAGCTGAAATGAGAACAAGTTATGCCAGCGTGGGTGGCACTGCACTACGCAGTCAACCAGTGAGCTACATGTGGCAAAGCCAGTCATAAGAATGTGCTTTCTGTAGTGTGGTGATGCTAGTAAAATCTTTAAATTATATAAAAAAATAAATAAATCAGGGCCTGTATTTCCAGAGTTAGGAATATGAATACTAGAGAATTGTGAAGGACAAAAGAAGAGTAGTCTCCACACTGAAGAGTGCAATTTTTCAATATTCAGAGGTTTCACATGGCAATCATTCATATGAAAAGCAGGTCATATACAGAAAGACAGCTCTAGCCACAATTACGACATCATGTGACATGTAGCTCAGAAGGTCGAGAGTCATCTGGCTGGTTGGTGGTTTGGGTTTGATCTAAGGTACCTCCTGCCCACATGTTGAAGTCTACTTGCTTAAGACCCCAATTACCCTCCCTCCCCCTAATGGTTGGGTAGTATGGCACCTTGCTGCCAATAGTTTCTGTGTGCATACTTGTACGGCTCATGTTGTAGGTATATAAATCTGCGCACTCACTCCTACTCTGATGACCTGACTCCTGTCTTGGAAAGAAAAACAGTTCTAATTTAAATTTTTCTGTGAAAACTTATTTTAAAGTAAAATTTGGTTCAGAAAAGCGGCAGTTACAGTCTGCAAGTTTGTAGGAAATGATTGTGAGGTAATGGAAACACAAGTGTGTGTGTGTGTGTGTGTAAATGGGCATGTGGGAGGCAAACTGTAAAGCACTTTGATAAAAGCCCTATATAACAGCAATCCATTTATCAGTCCATATCCTAAAATGATCTAATAGGAACAAAAAAAAAAATGCCCTGAAGCTAAAATGTAACATCATTAGATTTTTTTTTCTCCAGAGTTTGAAGTATGTGTGCCAGCTCTTTTTCATTTTTATTACAAAATTACAAAGTACAGTTTTTTTTGCTTGTATGACTTTTCTCATGTGATGTTTGAAATAAATCCCAGGAAGCACACACAAACCACCACTGAGCTTACAACACACTTTTTTAACAAAACCTGGGATACGCAACCCTTAACAAATATGAATGAATGAACATTAACAACTAAATTACAAATAAATGCTATTAGGAGGGAGGAGGCAGGGAGGTGGAGGGTGGTATGTTTTTGGAAGCAATGATGATGCAGAGCTCAGTAGACTTGAACAAGCACCAAATCTATATATGGCTTGCCTTTTATAAACAGACAGGTGGTGGGCACACATAACTGAATGCCCTACATATTATAACCAACACATTTGTAAAGACTTAATACATTGAAGGCTTTGAAAATGCACTCTAATGAAAAATACAATGATTACGTGATTACGACTAACATGCCTGCACCTTTGACAGCTGGTGTTTTGGACCCTTTGGAAGTCTGATATCACGTCCAACAGTCATGACAGTTGGACTTCTTTTAAATCTAAGACCTTACTGCTAATCGTATTCAGGATGTGGGGTCTATCTATGCAGGTGCTTTTATAATGGAGATTCAGTTGCTTCAAAGTTGTATTTCATGTTGTGGTTCTGGTATTTTTGTGCATGTCCTGTAGGCAGTTTGGGCCAGCGCACAGCCAGTCCCACAACGGTGCCTTTTGAGAACAAACTACCATAATAAACATATCGGAGAGCTGAATGTTAAGTAGAGCTACTTAGAGAACGATGAGTTAATATCCGTGGGAAGAAAATCACGGCCAACCAGATCTTAAGGCCTCATCACAGATGTGGGCCTTAAATTTCAACTGTCACTTCAGTGTCTATGAAGCCTACTCACTTCAGACGCTGAAATGAGTCATTTCAACTTTTTTATGTAACTTTTCAGTCTATCCAGTCTTTTTTTTTTTTTCTCTCAGTGGAAAGATGTGGAACCAGCTCCATATTGGACACAACAAGAAATGAGATGACGGAGCTACAGAGGCTCAGGAAAGCCAGTGCTCATCTGTACCTTATAGGAATGAAGGTCTGGCTCCTCGCAGTCAGAATCACTGTGGTAAGGGTCATCAGAAGTGGTCCAGGTCAGAGGACCCTCCTCTTTCTTCCAGAAATCACAGATGGGAACATCCCTGGGATTCTCCAGAGGATAGTGGGCAAAACAGACAGTAGCAAGCTCTGGTTAATATGTTTTTTGTCATATATGCATTAAGCACATTCTGTTTTATTCTCTTGCCTTCGTATTCTGGCTTGTTTTGAAAGGGCCTAACAGTAGCAGCATGCCATCGCTGCTTCTTGTAAGAAGTTAACCTTGACCTCTGAGCTACCACTCCTTCCTTTTAACAATCTCAAGACATTTTTAAAATAAAAATATCATTCTTTTCTTAAAATAAGTGAAAATAGGTGCATTGTAAAAGGTAAAATGTAATACAGGTTGAGACCACAGCTCTAGGATAAAAGGATGACATTGTGTCTTTAACGCTTTCCCCCATAAAGACGACATTTGACAACCTCCCTGTACCCTTAACGATGAGTTTTGATATCTCAGTATCTATAAATAAAGATGTGGTTTGACCACCACTGGAGTAGTTTCTGGGGTTTTTTCAAGGGAAACTTTATAGACAGAGCCTTCTGGTGAAAACCCAGACACTTTTTTTTTTGTAAGCAGACCTGAAATATGACAGAAAAAGCTCAGTTCAGAAAAGAGCTTCAAGGATTACTCCTAGTAGGCTTTAAAGGGGTAAAGAGTTAAATTAACTTGATTTCTACTAAAGTCGAAAAGCAATGCAATATAATGCTGTCCAGTACAACACCATCCTGAACTGTGGCCTCGTTAGCTGTGCTGGACTGCATTAGATTGTGGAGGTGTATGATATAAAGTCTCTAATGAGTACAGAGTAACTTCAATAGTAATATAACTAAATTCAAACAAAGAAAACATGCTAAAGAGTTGAAGGTAACATTAAAAATGCATCTGTGGGTAAAACACACACCAGATCTATTACATATTTAATTTATTAAACTACCTTTAGGACAAGATTTCAATGCAGTTTTGTTTGTTAAATTATGCAGTTTTATGAGGCCCAACTTTTAAAACTTTAAAAAAAAATTTCTTACTTCTTCCTGGATCAGGATGCCACAGCGAACCAGACTGTCAATGGCATCCAGCGCGAAACTCTGGGAAGACTGACAAGGCTATTGAGAGAACGTGAGAGTGCAAATGATTCAATGGTGAGGCAAGGTTACAAACAGCTTCAGCCAATCAAATATCTAAGAAATGTAGAGGGAGACTGCTGACAGGGAACATAAGATGTGTAGTAGAGACGTAGGAATGATCTTAGAAGGAGAATAAGGGGTGCCTGGGAGGGGAATGGGAGCAGGAGAGATATTTTTCTGTGAGGAATGAGGAGAGAAATGTAGCTGCAAGCAGCAGAGACAAGAAAGAGCAGCTGCCGAAATGAAAGGTGGGCAAACAAAAAGGAATAGTATTTCTGGCTCAGATTCGGAGCCCTTGAAGTCAGTTTGATGGAGCATGTACACACACACACACACACACACACACTGCCCGCATACAATCCAAAACCTCTCTCTGGCTGAGACAGAGGCAGTGGAGCAGGATGAATGGCTGTTCAGCTCCATTAAACAGCCATTGAATGAGACACGCTGGCTATGTGAATATGTGTGTGTGTGTGTGTGTGTGTGTGTGTGTGTGTGTGTGTGTGTGTGTGTGTGAGATATGAATTCAAACTCACTGGCATGAAGCCCGGAGGCAGGAGATGGCAGAGCTGCAAGGCTCTTGCAGTGAGCTCAGATTGGCAGAGCACCACATCAAACTCCGTGTCACCTTTGACCTCCTCTCCCTCCACATCACTCCGCACGCTGCTGCTGATGCCACTGTGAGCCACCTCGCACAGCATGGCTGACACCGCACACGCTACGAACACAAACATTTTATTGTTTGCCTCCTCAAGACCAAATGTGCAGCACAGGTGTTGTGTGGCAAAGCAGGTGTTTGTTTATGACAGCTAAGTAGGTTACAATTTGGCTGAAATCTGTTAGCCATTAGACACAGTCTTTGGATAATAGATCGACTGATGAGATTTTGCTGATACGAGTGAGCTAGGATTTCCGTCATTTACACAAGTGTTATTAAGTCTTTGTTTACATTCTCAATCCCAATTATCCTGCTTTTTCCATGTCCTGGTGGGAAAGTCTTGACATCCAGATTATTCATGTTCCTAAACCGTGCAGCTGTCACACATTGGAAAAATCAAACCTGATGGACAAACGTTGAAGTGGATCCATTTTCCTTATTTAATTCAATTCAGTTTTATACTCATATGGCACCAAATCACAACAACAGTCACCTAAAGGCAGTTTATACTGTAAAGTGAAGACCTTACAATAATACAGAGAAAACCTCAACAATCAAACAACCCCCATTGATAGTAAATGAAATGATCCACTATCCTATATTTATTAAATATGACCAAAATGTTTATAAACTGACTTGAGATATTCCTGTTAACTAGTTTACTAGTCATTATCTGGTCAACTAATCTAAAAATAAGAACACACAGGCATAATGTGAGATTAATTAACAGAGTTATCTTCCACAGTACACTGCCTGCACTCAGTGTGGTTACGTATCGCTCCAGCCTGACGGTTATATGTCACTTTACTCTGACACTACTGAAATACAGCCATTTATTTTCTGCATCAAATTACTGCAGAACTGCACTCATTCATGGAGCTTTTCACCTTGCTTCCTTACAACTTCCCATCACATAAAGAAGGTCAGTGAGTGTCATCGTAACCTCTTGATGACAGAGCACTGCCATTGTATATTAATAAAATAAAAGAAGACTTTTATTTTATTACTTGTTTAACTGACTAGTATTTCTGGTCCTAACTAGTGAGCAGCAACACCTCAAGTGCACATGACTAGTATGTACATGAGACAAAAGCTCAGGCTTCACACAGTTTTTTTTCCTACTCTTGGCTCTGGATGAGTTTAATGAAAGTGGGCATTTCTATTATGGTAATCTCGGCCACCCTTTCAAATAATCTGTTTGCAAGGAGGTAAAACTGTTTGTTGCAGGCTAGGGAATAAACTGAGGGACCGCACCATGCCCAGCATAACATAAATCATTATGAATCATGCAAAGCTAATCTAGTAGAGTCCAAGAATAAAAATGTGAAGCAGGAAATGAGCATAACACAGCCACTTTAAACAAAAACCATTATGGAGGCGGGAGAGATTTGACTATTGCTAACCCTAAATGTGCGTTTATCACATCGCTCTTCTTTCGATTTGCTACAACATCACAACAACATACTGTATACAGGACCTGATGCAACTTATTTTTACCACTTGAGGTTAGCACCCATGTATGAATATACAGCAAAGAGGCTTTCAGCAGTACAAAGGCCCTGCCCACCAGTTTCACTTCCTATACAACCAAAAGAGGTCATGCAGGAACAGTGAATCATGCTGGAGAAGTAGCTTCCTGGACTTCAAACCATTATTTTTACCTCCACCAGGAATCCTAAAATGGGGCTACAGTTTCTATGGTTTCATCCCTGTCTGCCTGTCAGCATGAAAATAAGATTTCAGCAGATAGCTCTGGGCTCGAGGATCTGGTAAGATATAGATTTAGGCTCTAGGATTTCTGCCATTAGACGATTACCATATATTACTGTCATGTATTATTGCTCTATTCCCAACTACACCACCAAAGAAAAACACAGACATTGGGTGATTCTGTAAATTAAAACACCAGATATTCGGTGCCAATACTCTTTAGATT
>VVHJ01000721.1:0-20566 GCA_015107715.1 Tylochromis polylepis | reverse complement strand
GTGGTGGTCCCATCATGCGCGGGCCTCCACCAGCACTGAAAGGTGGTCCGTGGTTGTGGGGGGGCGGGGGATGGTTAAAACGAGGACCACCGGCTGAATTGTTGGGCGGGTAGCCACCATTCATGGGCATCTGCATGTGCATGGTATTAATGCTGTTCATGCCTGGACCATGTCCCAGCAGACCCTGGTTGACTGCAGAGAAACAGAATATTTAAAAAAAAAAGAAGGAAAAAGTGAGAAACAGAAGCAGCACAACAGACACAGTCCTATGGTAACAGGAGGAAGTATTTAATTTAGCAGTTAAAGATGAAAATTAATTCAATGAATTCACCTGGTGGAGGTCCACTCTGGTTCTGGTTCTGGTTTTGATTCTGAGTCTGCTGGAGGGAGCCCAGTAGCTGTTTAATTTTATCGGAGAAGTCAGGCTGCTTTATCAGTTCTTCAGTAGACTGGTTACCAGAGGGCCCCTGATGATAGACAGCTGTTATTAACGACACTCGCCAGTAACAACAAAAAGAAAACTTAAACCAAGTGCAGAGATATTTTACAAAAGCTGAAAAATTAAACCTGATTTAGATGTTCTGTAATTAGAAAAAAAAAACCAATTTTGTGATTATTGTCCTATATTTACCATTATGGATGACAGCAGCTCCTGTATATTGACAGAGGGAGGCACAGTGTTGCTGACAATGTTGGAGGCTTGTGGGCTGCGGGAGCTGTTGTTCAGGTTACCAATGAGATTGGCCAAGACAGGCGGCAGTTTGGCACTCTCACCAGAGCCTGGTTGTGATGTTGTGTCCATAGGCTCTACGTAGCCATCATCCAGCATTGACGAGTCCTGGATTGGAAATCAGACTGACAGCTTAGTGGGCTGGTAGTACACATGTAGGAAATGTAAATGACAAGAAATAGAATTGTAGAGAGTGTGTGTATTTTAGTGAGCTAACCTCATCGAGCGGGATGAGACGGGGGGGCATGGGTTCATAAGGCTCTGGATCTGGTTCATGTGGACTGTCAGGCACACTGATGATAAGAAAGGACAGAAAACTGTAAACACCAAATTCTTTTTTAAATAAAAGGACAACTTAACTTTTTGGTATGAAAATGGTAAGACTCATTTCTTAGAGTGGACCTAAAGTGGCTTTTCCTCATTTTCTCTCATACCACAACAATGCTGGATGCCCATATTAAGCAAGACCAAAGTTTCTAATATGAAGCCATCTTATGAAATGTATGTACATAATGCTTGGGTTTCACTCTTGCTGTTTGATGTTAAAGAAAGGAGATATCTTTGAAATGGTCATTTCAGACAACTCTGAGGGCATAGCAGCACACATATTGTTTAAACTTCTACTTTCTCATCATTTTGGTATTTGTAATGCACAGTTTGAGCCCAGAAAAATGCACTAACCAACCACCGCAGATACATATCACATTTAGTCTAGTGCCCTACCTCTCTTTGCTGAGAAAGATCTCTTGCAGAATGCCCATCTCACGGTCTCTTTGGGTGAGTTTCTCTGTGCTGTTTGCACCTGGAGTGACAAGACTGCCAGCCAGTGTCAGGGGTCTTGGGGGTGTCCAGGGGACTCTTTCTTCCATAGTATCATGGGAAAGCCGACGAGCCATTTCAAATGTCTGCCGGTCCATCATTAGCTCTCGTTTTGCCGCCTCACCAAAGTCCTTAATCTTGTTGACATTGACTGTGAATTAAGTATAATATCATTAATAGCTAATATTTTTTGACGATTTACCGATCAACTGTAAATAGTCAACTCAGACACTTGGGTATTCAAACCCTCCAGCTTTACCTCTCTCTGTCTCATCCAGATCAAAGTAAAAGTAATGTTTGAGCTGCTCCTCTTCAGCCCAGTGAACTGTCTTCTTCTTCTTGCCTTTCTTGGTCAAGTTTTCTTCTTCTCCACGTGGTTCAGCCAGAGCATTTGGTTTCTCGCCTGTAAACAAGATCCAACAAGGAAAATATTTTACTCTCTTTTCCAAAAAAAACAAGAAAACACAAGGCAAGATAACATCTGCTCATTACAAATCATCATCATCATCTTCAATACGTTACCATTGTCAGAGGGCTCTGGGTCCTCAGAGGGAACAGGGGTCCCAGGCTGCTCTGGTTCCTGGTTTTCGTCTGCAGGAGTGGTGGAAGCAGCACTTTCTGGAGATGATGGTTTTGTAGAAGATGCAGAATATACAGGTTTGCTGTCAAATGGGCTTGCCTAAAGGAGAAAAGGCAACAGCGGTGAGTATCTGGTGTGTGAGAAAAACCAACAATTCTGTACCGTTTCTGTCTCGTACAAGAACAAACTAAAAAAAAAAAATTCTACTTTTTAAATACCAGCAAGTCGAAATTAACAAAGACAGCAAAACAATATATATAATTTTCTATCAAGAAAACACAGACTTATTCTGGGGACTTTTACATAAAATACAATAATTTTAAAAAATGACAAAATTACTAAATTAATTAAGAAGAAAACAACAACAATGAGGAGACGAAATCTTGAATAAAAATCTACAGAGAGGTCACACTGTCCTGAGAGCCATCACTACCTTGTTAGTTGTGGGGGAGACCACCTTGGTACTAGCTGTAGTGTTAGCACTAGGTTTCTTTTTCTTGATCTTGATCCCAGGCACTGGGGCAGAGTTCAGAGCATCTAGGAACCCAGTGCACTCCATTGCTGCAGGAAGAAAAGAGAAAAAAACAACAACAAGATTACTGATACATCATCATCATGTGCTTATATTTAAGAGCAAAAATTCTTTTGTGGGTATATGTGAACTCACGTTGTGCGGGAATGATTTTGACTTTAATCTCCTTGGCAGAATTGGAGGGTGTATTTAGAGGTTTATACTTTTTCTCCTGAGGTGGAGCATCTCCTGAGCCAGAGCTGTAGGTGAAAAAATGAACACAAGAAGAAAAATGTTAGTACCACCTGAGGGCACCAGTGAGACAGCTACAAGACTACAATGCAAGACGCTGCTTTGCTCACAGAGATCAGTACAGGCTGTTGTGGGGGTGCAGTACCTGTGCCTTTTGAGGACTGGAGGCTTGATGTTGTACTTGCTGCCAAGCTGTGGGGCAGTTGGTGTTTTCTTAGGAGGGGCTGGGTTGGGAGGATCTCCAATTTCTAGTCCTAAATAACATGAAACACTGATGCTTACAAAGAACTTAAACAATTCCGTTTTATTTATTTAGTACAACTTCAGAACAACAGTCACCTCGAGGTGCTTTATATTGTAAGGAAAAGAGCTTAGCCCAGTTTTAGAAAGAACCCCAACAATAACATGGGCATTTATGAGCAATCATTTGGCAACAGTGGAAAGAAAAAACTCCCTTTTAACAGGAAGATTCCCTTGGCCAAACCAGGCTCAAGGAGGGGCAACCATCCACTGTGACCAGTTGGTGAGGGAAAAGACAAAAGCAGAAAGAGACAAAGAGACAGGACAAGACACACACTATTGGAGAAAGAGCCAGAAACCCCAATTATTACTAATTTCAACAGCTCTCCACCTTTACCTATGGAGCGAATCTTAGTGTGGCTGGGTGCATGGGCTTTGGGTTTGTCCTTCTTCTCCTCATCTCCACCTTTTTCCTTCATGTCACGCACAGGCACCTTAGTCTCTTCTTTCTTCTTTTTCTTATCTAAAAAATACATATAGAAAGTCTGAAAATCTGATGTGTATAGGATACTTTGATGCAAAAAAAAAAAAAGAAAAGAAAAAAGTAGATCTGTACCTGCAGGAGAGGTGGTACTGCTTGAGACACTTTGGGAGCGGATTGTAGCCATCCAGCCATCTACGAGCACAGCAGCCAATTTCCTCAATTCTAAAAACAAGAGGCAACATAATAAATGGAAAATACACTGCTGCATATATTTAAGAGGTTTTATTTCTGATGTAAAACCAACTCACCTTCAGTCTCCGCACTCTTGCTCAGCTGCTTCACTAACTTGGCAGTATTGTTCTGGGACAGATAAAAAGCAGGTTAGATGTTATTGCTTCCTCTATAGAGCACAGGATGAGTGTTGAGACTACAACAATAGAAGTACCTGTTTTAGGTGATCTACTTTAAGAGGTAACTTCTGCAGTGTTAGCAGGATAAGTTGAAGCAGAGGAGAGTTGTTGGTGGTTTTGGAGTAGGTGAGCCAGGCATTAAGCAGCTTGTAGCCACCAACTCTGATAAACCTGGGTGAAAGAGCGAACAACAAATTATAGAGAAGCCATGTAAGGATAGACAGAAGTTACCTTTGAATAACAAGCAAGTTTTGCCACAACACTATTTTACTGGGACAAATAATTAAAAAACAAAACAAACAAACAAACAAACAAACAAACAAAAACAACAGTTGGGTAAATTACACGAACAAACAATTTCTCCATAAACTTCTTTCCCCCTCATTTCAAACCTGCACTCCAGAAAGTACGACAACAACTTCAAACAGTTCTATTCATGCTACAAGCAGGGATGTGCATGCTGACACGGTACATATGCAAACATTGACAGACATGGTGGCACCTCAGGACAGGGTGCTTGGTTGTGTTTGGATGAAAAATATAAAAAGTCAAAAAGAAAAACTGCTTATGTGGGGAGAAAAAAAACTGTAAGTGTGGCTTGAACTAAAGGTTAACAGCTATCATGCTTTTATTAAGACCTGTGAATGAGAGTAACAGAATATAAACTGGGACCACAAAATGCAATTTACAGCATACCTGTTAAGAACATCATGGGATTTCGTCTGCAGCAGGATGTTCAGGTACATACATCTACTGACCATCTTAGTTGAAGCTTTCATCAGGCTGCATTGGAACAAGGAAAAGGTGTTTAGAAATCGTTAAGTTTAAGTCCTGAACTAAAGTCGTTAACAGTGAATGCATATTCACATTTCAATTTCAGTTCTTTACCTAAACACTTTTGGGACTCCTTCCAGACTGCGGAGCTCTCCATCCTTCCCCAGCAGAGTCTCCACACCTTTCAAAATCTCTCTTGGGTCTACTGGTCCCCCTGCCATATCTAAAACACAATACTATAATAAATACACTCACCTATGTCACACAACTGTATTACATTTGTGTTCTATGAAGATGTTTTGTCTGTGGTAATCAGCATCACATTAAGTGTGGGCTATTTGTCTGCCAGATCGAATAACAGGGCACCATCCAACAGAATTCCAACCACACTGTCTTTTTGACTTTTGACTGAGACTACAACCACCCCCACTCCCACACACACTTCTCAGGGGCACACATTCACAACTGTGTTAATCACATCCCTTAAAATGTGTCAGGCCAACAAAGTTACAGCAGAGTCAATCACCAACCACTAAAACATTCAGCTTCCACTTTGAAACCGGTCCTACAGCAGCTCAGAGGATGACAGCACCAACCTGTTCAAGGACATTCCATCAACAACACCCGAAGAACACACACGCACCACCATATGCCAAGAAGGTCCTATTATATCCACTGTATTGCACCATTCCAAAGGAGGCCTCTATGACCAACTATCTAACAAATAATTTGAGTGTGTGAGTGTATATGTGTGTGTGTGTGTGTGTGTGTGTGTGTGTGTAGAAAGACAATCTGACAAACACAAATCACCAAGTACAGACAGTCAGGAGCATTTTCTTGCAGCACATATAGTCATAAAGGCTATATGTGCTGTGCTGTCTTGTACTTGAGGTGTTTGGAGTACCAACTGCAGTTAAGTAGTGACCAGGCCGGGTCACTGCAACTTGCTCTTCAGTACCACAGTGGTTCTGCTCTCTGGAACTTTCACTTGCAGGACAGCACATAGCCATAAATACTTTCATTTTGTGTGCGAGGAAACCTTGTTTATTCCAGTTCAAGCTACAATTAAAGAAGCAGGAGCAATGCAGACAACTCTGCACATTTATAAAGTTGATGTACAAAGCATCACACCTGCCATTAATCATTTCTTATTTATTTATTTCAATATTTCACTATTCAAATCAAAAAGAATATTGAAAACCTATTTACCTTGGTATTCATATGTATTCTGCTTATTTCATCATACATTTACACTTATGTATTATAGCTATATGTATCAGATAAAAATAGCTCAGAAGATCCAAAGAGAGTACTTTTAAGAAATGCTGATTATGACTTATCAGTGTTTGTTTTTAATAACATACATCTATCACAGTCATTTTCATTTGTGCAAAAAATATAACTTGGCAAGAAAAAGAGAAAACAAACAAATACTTTATACAAACAAAATCTACTGTCATTAATTAAGTATGACATTAATGACAAGGTGAATGGTACAAAGATTATATTCAACAAAAAAATAAAATATGATTTAAAATAACTGTATGAAGAATGAAATGCTTGGAAACTGTGACATTAGTTTGTTAATCTTCAACTGTGGCCTGGATCATGTGATCATAGTGTCAGTTTCCCTGTACTGGATTATTCTGTTTTAATGAGATAACTGACAGTTATCTCAGCCAGAGGGCACAAGTCTAGCCACTTACTGCCACCTATAGGTTAATTTGTTTTTGCACATTGCCACTGCACTCCTCTAATGTAGTAACAACACAGGAATGCATTTTAAATGCAAACACCTGTTAAACATCACATGAAGCTGTCACAAATTAAAAGTGACAGTAAAGCAAATTGACAACTGAAAGGTGTTGGGTGTTTACTTACTTTTCATCTTTGAAAAGTGCAATATGAGCCAAACAAACAGTGAACACTCAAGCACATGTTCAATATGAATGCTTCATTGTTTTAGATTATTATTGTGTTAATCTGAATAAGCTTCAAATAATTCATAATATAACTGCTCGAACTGGCCTTTATAATAAGCATGCACTTTATTTTCTTTCAATGCATTTTGTAATGAAACATTTTGCCAATTTATGGAAATGTCATGATGTGAGGAATCAGTTAGGTCTTACCCGTGTAACTGTTGTAGTAGAAGTTTTATATAGTCTCAGACCTCCACAACACTGCAAATAACTCAAATCCTGTAAATGTCACAATTGTTACACATATACACACAATCAGTGGTTATACATGACCCTGGTTCCTGGTTCAGGAGAAGAAGCAGTTTTGCATAGACATACTGTGGTGTCACTACATCATTAATACCTTATGTAAAACAAATGTATGGCTGCTTTCTATGCCTATGCTTCGAACAAAAATATTTTCACTGTATCGTTTATGATTACTCAACAGACTTGGCTGAGTCCAGCAACAAGGTAGATTTGATATACTCAATCAAGAAGCCTCAGAAGAAATCGAGCAACAGTGTAAAACGCCCTCTGTTATGTAAGGGCAACTGAGGCAGCCTATGAATGGGTGGTTCTTAACCTGAAATCTGTCACAGCGGAGGGCAGGCCTGCTCCTGCTCTCAGCTGCTTGACAAAGGGGAGGGAGGAGGAGGCTGTCTGCTAATCAGAGCACTCCCTCTGTTAACCACTTCGGCGACAAACCAACTCTTTCACAAACAATCGCTGTCACAGCGAAGACCGTACTGATGGAAAAACACAGCGAGCACCATGTTTCTAGCGAACCATATGCGTATAAAAGTCAGACAATGCGATGGCGTATGAGTCTATACTTGTTCTGCACAGCCGTTTGCCAAATACTCCAAATGTAGTTCCGAGGAAAACACGGCTAGCCCTCGGAGCTGTCCCGAGGACAAAAAGCAAATCACAACTAGTCCACCATATTTGTCAATCCTGTTTGTTCGCCGGTCATCTTGCAATCTTTATCCTCAGATTGCCGAGTACCTGGTTTAGGCTTTTCGTGAACTCCCTGTGCTATAATTATCGTCATTTCAACACACATACATACACACACACACACAGTGCTTCACAAAATGTCCACAATCCTCAAACTAACGCAATCTTTATGTATAGATTGCGGTGGGTGTTCGTTCCGTGGATCAGCCCCTACAAAACAAAATCTGGCAGGCAAAAAGTCCGGCTTCATGATCTGGAAAGTTCTCGTCTATGCCTACGGCAATCTTTATGAACAGATTGCTTATGGTTATTTTACGAATTTTCCAGTTATATCTTTATTTGTATAATTACTCAATTCCGTCTCACACACGAAGAAACGGAGCATTTTGCTTCCGTCCACGTTCCTGTGTGAGCTCATACTACAAGTCTATTCTCAAATTATTTGCTAAGAACCAAGCTAACATACGGTGCCTGCTAGCCAGCTACCGCTAGGTAGCCTATTGTCTACGACTAATTTCATTTGAGGAATTTCAATTCAACTTCAAAATCAACTTACTATTGATAATATAGATCCTCAGCGTCTCGGGTATATTATAGTGTGCTTTTAAGGCACTTATAGATCCTATTTAAATAATTTTATGTCTTCAACCTTCATGGTTTTAATATCAACTGAAAAACTTCTTGTGGGTGGGGCTGTGATAGCTAAATGCTAGCCTTTCCTTCAGGAACAAACTGGAGGCAAAAATAGTAATCAAATGTCCATTACTTGAAGAAAAAACATGAATTTGAGTTGTTCAAAGTCCTCGACGGCTCAGTCTTCGGGAAAGCAAATTCATACCTGCAAAACACACAGAAAGCGTACATTTCATTTCATTTGTTAAAAAAAAATCCCATCCCTCATCAACATCAACGTCTTTGAATGTTTTGTTTTATACATTCAGCAGTAATTTCGCATTAAGAGCTGAACAATGCGTTTCAAATACGCCCCTCTGTTTTTCTGACTTGACTTACCTTTGACCAAATCCAGGAATAAGCGCGAGCAGGAGGGACTTACCTTTTATACTACGTGACGTTTTTTACGTCACAGGAAACGGTTTTTTACGTTTTCGCTGAAACAAAATGGTGGGGAACGGTCGTTCTCTGCCCAATCAAGGACAATATGGCGTATCTCACATTGTGGGAAATTTAATTTTGAATTACTCCCCGGAATTGCCATTAATGCGTTGAATTTTTTTATAATTCAAAACAGACAAAACTACATCAACATATTTTATCGACAAACCTCAGTTTTACTGATTCTTTGCTATATAAATTTAGTTAACAATATTTCTTCAAAATGGCGACTAGTCTTTTTGTTTGTCACATGCTATAGCTGTCACATGCTTACGCTAACGGAGAACGCCTCATCTTCAAAATAATCATCTTTATTCACCAAATT
This sequence comes from Tylochromis polylepis, assembly GCA_015107715.1. NCBI lineage: Eukaryota > Metazoa > Chordata > Actinopteri > Cichliformes > Cichlidae > Tylochromis > Tylochromis polylepis. Next base: position 11,407 of record VVHJ01000721.1, on the reverse strand, counting down.
AAAATGAAAATGGCAGGATTGAGTTTTGCATCAACTAAGATTGATTTATTACTGAACTGATTTAGATTTAGATTATATACTTGAGATCGCAACTTAACCTTTCACCTTTTACCTCTAACCCAGGTAGGATCTGAAAATGGCTACCTCCATGAAGTACATCGCGAAGTTTTTATGTCGTGTGTCGCCTTCAATTTCATATTCAGTTCGTCAGTATCAGGTATTACATTTCATTAAAATGTTCATCGATATAACATGCTGACCAACCCGTTACATGTATGGCTGAATATTAAGTGGGGTAAAAAAAAAATGCTGGATGCTGTCTTCCGATGCAATACCGCTTTTGTTAGTGCTGTGCTCTTTCGACAGAGATGTTTGTTTGTAAGTGAGGCATAATAATTGAAATAAAACACTAATAATGATATTTTGAGTTCATGTTTTTCATCACGGTAGTGGTTTAGCTGGTCTATAGATGGCTTATGCTCCAGTATAGATGTATATCACGCTGCTCTTGCAGGGGGGCAAAAGTTTTTTTTAAATTTTTTTATATAATTTTACAGCTTAGTGATACTGCATTTTATTAAACTGGGTTGAATATACAGGTTCTTTAGAATTAGAATCTAAAATGTTTCTCAATATTCTTAAATGGCTTTAGGCTACATTTATGAAGAGGACGTTTTGATGTTTTAGTGGTGTGATGAGGTCATTTTCTTGTGCTTTCAGTCCCGTCTACAAAGGCTACCTGCAAGAACATGCGGTTCTTTGTCTCCATTTACACATCCCAGTCACTCTTACTGCAAAGCAGCATCGCTGCAGGACGAGGCTGTTGCTCAGGCTACTGAGGCTTTAGCCCGCTACAAGGACAGGCCTTGGGATTACCTGGAGAGTGAAGGTAAATTAAGGGAAAATAAGTTTTGTCTGTATAGGTTCTCAGTCACCTCAGCAGTTCTTAAGAAGTGTTGCCTTCAGTCCAAATTTGTGGACTCATTGCTTGTCCTTACCATGACAGAGTATATTGAAAGGTATGGAAGCAATCCAGTGTGGACTGGCTACAGGAGGAACCACAAAGGAGGCATTCCCCCACAGAAGACTCGCAAGACTTGCATTGTAACATTTCAGTTTGGTTTTTTTTTACCACAGATCACTTATGTTAAGTGTGTCATATAAAATAACCAGAGCACTTGTATCTCTAGAGAAGTGACAAGATATGTGGAAACCCCTGCCCAATTTGTCGTGATCCAAACATCATCATTCACCATGAGGTGGGTTACTGTGTATCACTCTGTTGGTCTCACACACACGGACTAATGACTTTCAGAATATTGAAGTTTTCTGTATTGAGCCAGGGCTTTTGGGGCTGATAGTTTTTTGTTGTTTTGTTTTTTTTGGGGGGGGGGTTAAATAAATCATAACATTGTCATTATGATGTGAACAGTTTTTATCTTGGCGCACATCAGTGATATATCTGTGACAGGCCAATATCAGCTGTAGTTTTATTGTACATCAGTCATCAACCTTTGCTGCCAAAACACTTCATTTTAACCAAGCAGATTTCACTGACGTGGTTGGCAAAAAAATAAATAAATAAAATGTCTGATTTGCCTGCAGATCAGTACCTTCATTTCTTTGACACTAACGAAAGGAATGAAGCAGAATGAGAGCATTTTCTCAGCTACTTCTCTCAGTAATGAATGTCCCAACCTTATGCCATGATCGTGGAGTCTCTTTATGACAGTTTGGTCAGAACCAGCACAATAGCAGCCTGCTGGAGGTCATTTTGTAGGACTCTGACAGTGGTCCTCCTCATACATAGGAGTAGATACTGGTCCTGTCCAGCTCATCACTTGTGACAGTGCATCATCTGTTGGTAAGCTGCAATTTCTGTTTTGTTTTTTTTCTCTTGCAGAATGTTAAGTTGTTGCAGCAATTCATTAGTCCCCACACTGGCATGGTGTTTGAGTCCACTCGAACTGGTAAGTCATAATACCACCAAAGTTAGGAAGTGTATTAATGCAGCAGGATGTTCTGCTCATGTTCTGATGGTTCTGCTGCCTTCAGGTGTGTGTATGAAACAACAGAAGAAGCTAAATGAGGCAATTAACACAGCACGAGATCATGGTAGGTAACAAAGCAAGAGGTGATCTAAAAATCTTGATCACCTTAGCTGCCACTCATCTCTGCCAGGTCCTGTTTGCATGTATAGCACTTCCTTAATAAGCACACCTACTTGCACTAAAGTGTACTAATCTTTTCTAGTGAAGCATGCAACTACCATCTTCTGTGCAACCCAGCTTGATTTCTTTTCTTGAATTATTTCCAGCTTAACTACATGCTAGGTAAATTGCTCAGTCCTAAAGTATAGTTTCAATCTACAAGTTCAGAACTATGACCTCAAATGTAGTCTTATTCCTTTTGTTTGCTGTTAGAAATAAAATGAAGTGACATGTCTGCTGGTAAAACCCACTGCAACACAAAAAGCAACCACTAATGAGTGGTATAATATAGCTATGAATGAGAGAACAAATTAATCATTGTAAAATGACACTCTTCTCTTCTAGGCTTACTTCCTTTTCAGATTCCGTATGTGGAATTTTCAGGGGAGGATTACTCTAATTCCCATGATGCTGTGGGCTTCACACCACCACCCCCATCCTTGACTTCTGGTGACAACTGGTATAAATGGTATGGGGAAATGCTTCCTGATGAGAATGAAGTGGCTAAAGTCAAGAAGACATATAAGGCTTACTTAAAGTGACTGAGGCACTGATCATGCTGTCATGAAGAGAACCTTTTGCAAATTTTTTTTTTTTTTTTAGCCCATATGAACTTCCAAAATGCTTGTTCTACAGGTGTGCACAAAGTTGTACAATAAACCACAATGAAAAGTTGAATCACTTCTTGTTTTATTTTAGATTATAATTCAAGACATTTTATCACCTACATATTTATAATCCAGTATCTGTGCAACTTCAACCCCATAAAGTTGTTACAGTCCAGAGGACAATAACAGATGGCCCAGAAAATCCATATTATGTGTGCTTACACACACACACTCTGCCAACCAGTCCACACTGGAGTGCTCGGCAGGCGTGTGCCCCGGCAGCAGCTCTGATCATGGATTGACCTTGGTGACCATGGTCTCTCCCAAGGCTTCCAGCACCTCCCGCTTGTAGTCGTCAAAGTCTCCGTCAATCTGGTTGATAGTACAGTCCTCCACCACCCAGAGCTGGCACTGGGTCTCTGTGATGAGCCGTGCATCGTGACTCACAATAATCACAGCTGGACAAGAAGGTTGAGATGTTAATGCCCCGATACACACTTGGCTCATACACTGGAGTCTAAAGGTTGATTGATAAAACCAAGGCTCGCTCGTTCTTTTGAGTACGAGAAGCAGAAATGTAGTCTATTGTATTTTAACTCACTACATATCTACAATCACAGACAACTTATTAAAGTATGTAATTAATGTGTGAAGGAGCAGTACCCCTAGCTGCCTACTCCACGATGCTGCAAAAATCCCTGCTTTTTAATTTATGACTTTGGTGCTGAAACAGTTGTAATTACTTTTACATGTACATAATTATTCTGAACGTCCACACAGTGACAGCGGGCAGTGTGAACACCTAACTTTGTGAATGTGATAACTTGAAAACGAGGCTACGTAGGAGCTTCAAATGATATAGGTGTGTCTACTGGGAGGCCTGTATTAGTACAATGCATTTAGAAATGTACTGCCCAAGCCAGGAGTAATCAAAAGGAGGTCGTTATTTAAAATAAAAATATTTCCCAAATATGGGATAAATAAAGAATTTCTTAATTGTTCCACAGTACTGCTTTCCATCTAGCACATTACTTAAAAAAACAAACAAGCATTTGAAATAGATGTGTGAATTATGTGAGCACTTATTCTTGAGGTTCCTCCAAGAATAACTGGTGAGAATATCCATTCTTACTGAACTAATCAACCAACCAGTCTTACCTCCTTTGTATTCATTGATGGCCTCTGATAAAGCATCGATTGACTCAATGTCCAAATTGTTGGTAGGTTCATCCTATGAGACAAGAAGACAAGAAGCGGTTAATCAACAAGGCAGTATTCATCAAGAGGGAGAGCAAAAGACTGACTAGTGCTTACCAAGATCAGTACATCAGGCTGACGACAGGCCAGTTCAGCAAACACTACTCTGGCTTTCTGACCACCTGATGAAGACACAATCCAGATGCTATTAGAAAATATTTCCTTCACAAGATACTACAATAAACATTCTCATTCACCAGTTTACGTTTATACCAGACAGTTTGGAGATCTGAATGGTGTGGGCATGGCTCTCGAGGCCAAAACGTCCCAGGCACTTCCTGCCATCCTGGTAGGGAAGATTGAAGTTCCTCATCAAGTATTCTGTGGCTGTTTCCTCCATGTTAAGCTGATCTGCATACTGCTGGTTAAAGAAGCCCACTTTCTGCACACAGAAAAAACAAAAAATAAAAACCTGTATGTTAGCTGATGAAAACAGTATTTCAGATTCAGGTTTCCACACAGGCTATAGCTACAGTATTTTCTAGTAAAACAGAAGGCAAAATTTTGTGGTCCACAAACAGAGCAGCAGGACTTCTCTTCACATCATCCAGGTCAATCTTGGTTTCATCTGTCCGAACATTTTTTTTCTCAACTTTCCAGCCTCTTTCACATGTTTTCCGGCAGTCTAAGGGCCTCATTAGTCCCGTTGTCTAGTGTCCCACAAATGGCACTGTACAACAAAGTTGATGTCATATCTGCTGTTGCAAGCTGCCAATTCTGCCGGTTGTGCTCCAGTAGATTTTTGTAACCTGACATGTGCCACTGCAGCCACAGCTGGGTTTTAGACATGAGACTAAAAAGATGAGACTGTGGGGGGAAACGACAAAACAAAAAAAACAAAAAAACACCCAAAATTGGTTGCTTCTTTGCTTCCAGTTTTGACTACTACACACCTCATTTTTTTGTATTGTGTTTCCAAGGAGCCAAACTTCATTTTAAAAATGATCTTGAGCAATAATTCGCCAGTCTCTTAGAAAACCTTCAAAAGTTTTTTTGATGTTGGCTGCTTTTTCACTCATTTCCACTCTATGACGTGCAGAAATCGAGGACATTTGACAAATGGAGGATAAAAGAAGAGGCATTCCTGAACCCTCATTAGAAAATGTAGCTGTCACAAAGACATTCTCAAGGATGTATTCTCAGTTACAGAGAAAGACCAAGGTATGCCAAATCACACCAAAACTGAAGCAGATCTTATATAGTGATGAATCCAATTTTTGATTCAAATAATCATCGCAATATATGGACGAAGTCAGCAGAGAGGAAAATAGTGAATGTCTTGAGTCATTTGTAAAACGTGGCGGCTCTGTCATAATTTCAAACTGCATTTCAGCCAGTGCTCTTGGTTTAATGCAACACCACTGGCTGTGTCAAAACTGACCGAACACATAAGTAGGTAGAACCACCATGGTAATACATGACCCGCCATGTAATACCATCTAGAAAGGGTCTAACTGGCAATGATCTCAAATATCCTGTCGATGCAGTGGACCAAAACCATACAGTGGAACACTATCAGTTAAGGATCAATTTCCCCAGAGCCAAGACCTCAACATTATGGAAGCAATGTGGGATCACCTTCACAGTGAACAGAACAAAAGACAGCCAACATCCAAAGACAGTTGTAGAATAAAGGTGTCCATATGATTTTTTTTTTTTTTTCAGCTCAGCAGAATTGTACAAGCTCTGTTTGTACATCGACTTTTAAATTGTAGGGTAAAAACCCTACAATATTAGAGAGAAATCCCTCTGTAAGCATCAATAGAGGGAAGGAAAAACTTCAGGACCAGGCTCAGGGAGGGGCAGCCATCTGCCGTGCCTGTGTGGGGGTCAGGCAAAAGAAGACAGCAGAGTAAGACAGGCTAAAAGCCAAAGTATGGGAGAGATTGTCCAATTACATCTGAGCTGCTGAAAGTATGTATCAAAATGGCTGCAATGGTATAAACTGTTAAAAAGTCAATATAGTAAAACCATTAAAGCATCAGTAGGAAGTTACTCACCAGCCGATGATTCTTCCTCATCTCACCTTTAGTCTGAAAAGGAAAACATCCAGTCAAGTCAGCAGATTGTAGGTTTTTGTAAATGAGAACATTACAGCTTTACATCTCCAGCCTTACAGGATTTAATTTGCCAGTAAGGAGTAACAGCAGGGTACTCTTTCCAACACCATTGGGTCCAACTATACAAACTACAGCAGGAAGAGAAAGAGAAATAAATGTAATACATTACAGAACACGTCACACTGTACAACATAGTGACGCACAGGTGTATAGAAATGTGTATCAAAAGCCTACAATCAATAACATAGAATACAATCTGTCAAAAACAGAAAGACGCAAGACAAAATCTCAGTTTCTTTGATCCGCAAATCTTTGCCCTGGAAGGAGTTTTTCAAAAGCTTTGTTTTCAGTTACCTAAAATGCCATTTACGTGTAGACGAGAGCCTAAAATTCTAAGTTCACCAAAATACCTGTTTACTTACTGAAAGTGTTCTTATTAAGTTATCATGGAAGCAGAACACTTACTCCTTGATTCCATGTCAATGCCAAAGTCCACATTTCTGAACAGCAGCTTCTGACCCTCGTAGCCAAAGTCTACACCTGCAGGTGGCACAAATGTTTTAATCAACAAGATGAAATGACTGTGTTACATTAGCTACAAGCTACAGAAAATCTTCCATATTATTGCTTTTCAGTCCTAAAGATGGCATCATTTGAAGTATTTACTGTACACACACACTCACACACCGTACACTTGTTAACTGGTTTATGTTAACATTTATACACCATTAGGACCCATGGACAGAACCAGAATCACAAGGGAAGTTCTAAAGTAGGTAACCTGTCAGAGGAAAGAGTAACAAAGACATGAGTGCTTTCATCTACTCACTATACTGGTGAAGTGAGTAGATGAACTCACCTTGAAAATGCTAAAAAATTAAAGACAAAACATATTTTTTTAATTTATCCTTTTTCATTTCATTCAAGTGTATTATTTTGGTTTTGCTATTTTTTTTAAATGAAAAAAAAAAAGGAAAGAAGCACATGCAGAAGTTTAGGTATTCAATAATGACTACATGGTCAGCACTAACCATAGCCATGAAAACATGGATCTATGTACGAATGAAGTGTGCCAATAAAATAAACATACCTTTGAGCACAGGTGATCATTGTGTACAAGTTTCACTAAAGTATGACCAATACAGTGGGAGCAGCAGTGACTGTTGTCTGGGATACAACAGATGGCCCAGAAAGCTGTGGACAGACCAATACCTCATGATTTGGATGGATGAGCTAAAGTAGCAGCCTTGTTTAATTTTTTCCCGCATAAAAAAAAACTTAATGAGGTTTGATGTCCATTAGAAACTCCAGTTTTTCAAATGCAACAGAGGCTGTGATCAGTGGAACCAACACCAACCCATACTAGGCCAAACAATAGGATTAAAGGATATGTTTTTAATGGGGGTTTTTTCCAAAGTTAGTTCACACAGTGGTAACTGTAACCACTGGAAAAAAACAACACACACTCACTATGACAAGATGGCAGTGGACAGATATAAAAGCAGTGAGGAAGATTTCTAAATCAACGTCCTGCCTTTTGAAAACCAGCCCATCTCTTACTCTCGTTTCTTCACAAAACTTTGGTTCATGGGTGCCCAAACCATGGTAAGCTCCGTTTCATATTTGAGATATTCACGTGTTACTTGTCCTGAAACATTTCCTGTATAGCTGTGAAACAGAGTGAGTAGACTGAATGCCTGCAGCATGTGCAGATGTTCTTACTATGCAGTCCAAGTATGGGTGGTGAGAGAGGAGGTGGGTTGGGGAAGGTGAACTTTACGGTGTACTCTTTGGGTCTTTTCAGCAGCTCTGTGGCCTCCTGGCTCTCCTCCTCTTGACCTCCCTTCTTCTTGCCTTTTAGCTGCTTTCTGGTCAGGGCCTCCTTAGTCTGTTTCTCCTGAAATGGAACAACGTAAGTGATGTCAGCAGGGAAATCAGCCTTACACAGAATGGAAATTGAGAAATGTTGCACAATGTAGCTTTGCTGAGTCTAGACCTTGTGCATCTTTCCAAGACAGAAAGACCCTGCAGGTATATTATAGTAGTATTAACTGTGACCGAATGATCAACTGTTGATAGTACCAATCCTAAAACACCACAACTTGGTTCCCTTGACACAGCCTAAACAGTTGGATTTTGTTTAAATTTCAAATTCTTTATGTCCCCAGTTGAAAAGTCTGTATTTTTGTAACTAGTTTATTTGGTGCTCAAGTTTCAGGTGTACTTGAGTGAAGACAAAGCCATACTCACAGCCTGTTTGGTAGACTTGCCACCGGCCTTCAGCTCTTTGAGTTTCTTCTCCTGTTTCTCGTACTGTTTCTGCAGTTCTTTCTGCTTCTGCACGTACATCTTCTTGAAGGTCACTTAAAAAAAAACATTAGGAAGAACTGAGGTAAAGCTGTCCTAATGTCTTTAACCAAATCTCACACTTCTGCACAAAATTCTCTCTGCAAGTAATTAAATTGTCTAACTCAGTCTGGCAGTGATTCACAGCCAATTCTATTCAAACTGTAAGAGATTTTATTATAATCAAGTTGGTGTTCAGATTGAATCTTACGTCTTTTAAGGCATTTTCCTACATTCCATTTTGCCATTTTATTCAAGTATTATCTCTTACGTGTAAATATAAAAAAAACCACCTAGTGATGATACATTGTCACTCACAATAGTTCCCTCTGTAATAGTAAAGTTTCTGGTTGTCCAAGTGGACGATATCTGTACACACATCATCAAGGAAACTCTGGTCATGGGAAACTATGAGGAGAGTCTTCTTCCAGCCTTGAAGGTAGCTGTAAGTGGTAAAGAGAATAGTCAATAACAATAAATGAGTCACACTACTAATACTGACGCTTCATAGCTGATGGAAGCTGTAGACTGTAGGAAAGAAAAATGTGGTTGTTTTTCTGTACAGCAATTTCAATTAAGTTAATTAACAACAAATCAAGGCAAAGTTATTTAATTAATTTTTCACATGAACCAAATTTAAATGAGTTACAAAATAATAAGACCTACTTGTCCAAAATTATGCAATAATAATAATAATAATAATTTAAAAAAAAGATTAATAATAATAATGGTTAAATGTCATTTAATTGGCTGAAATCAGAGACAGAAAAAGGGAACAAAAGAGGGAAAGACAGAAGAACAGGAAGTTCTTTCCAACACAACTGGTTCCAACTGTACAAGCTGGAAAGTGTATGGAACTACACCATAATTAGAGATTTGAGTCTCTTTCATAGTGAGAAGTAGGTTAACATGTTTCATGAGCTCTGACTTCTAATAAGAGGACACACAACCTGTTAGAAATGTAAATAATCTGTTATTGGTTAGAAAGATGACTCATACTTGTTAAGCCAGATAACGGCATTCAGGTCCAAGTGGTTGGTGGGTTCATCCAGCATCAGTAAAGTGGGTTCCATGAACAGGGCTCTGTGGGCACAGAAGTTATGGTTGAGAGGCAACAGGTTTATGCTACACCAGTTCCACCTAGGATGTTTGTTACAGTGTACCTGGCCAGGGAAACCCTCATTCTCCAGCCTCCAGAAAACCTCTTGGTGGCTCTGTTCTGCATCTCAGGAGTGAATGAAAGACCAGCCAATATCCTTCTTGCCTTGGCCTCAGCTGCTGCAGCTCCTATTGCCCTCAACTCTTCATAGACCTGTGGAGAGAAAAGTCAGATAATCAGACTGTCGGCATACAGGTCAACAAGGATCACCAAAGGACTCTTAAAGTGTGTCCCTTATTAAATGGGAAGGCTGCCGACAATTAAGGCAAGCACCATCTGCCAGAACATTGTGAGGAATTATTTTACTGTTGGATGGTTTTTCCCAATAAGTCTGATTAAGCTGGTTAGTTAATTTCTCACCTGACAGTATTTTTAGTATATCACAGTTGCTATAAAAGGGGATCTCTTTTAATTTTACAGTTTATCAGACAGCTGTGGGAACAATTGCTGTTTTTCCCCATTTTCACTTCATTTATTTAATTGATATATTAAAGAATTTGATATCGCAGTCTCAAAGAATTTTAAACAAATGTTACATCTCTACCTAATGCTGAACGAGGTATGGACAATGGTGACTGAACCTTTGGCTCACCAATGAAAGCACTGAAATACACTTTACGTGGCATGCCCTGGGGTGTCTCTGCTGACAGTGCTGTATTAACTTACTGTTAACCTTCAATGTTAAATGCATTAACTTATAGTGGCTGCTCCAATAAGCAGCAGCAGCCACCATAAATTAAGCAGCCTTTATTAGTTTGTAAAATATGGTAACAGGACTATGTTCATAAGATGTATATTGTATCAAGTCTGGTAGTACACATGGACACCGACCTTATCCAGCCTCTCAGCTACACTATCCTCTCCCTTTTCCAGACGAGCCTGGAGCTGTTTCTCCTCTTCGAGAAGCTTCAGGCGGCGGGTGTCCGCCTTCAGCACCGCCTGAACTGCTGGCGTGTCATCGGCTACCACCTCTAACAAACAAAAGTATTCCATAGAGTCAATGGGTTATAACAAAGGGCACACAGCAGAATAATGACAGAGAGCACAAGAGGGACTTATCACCTACCCTGTTCACACAGCAGCACATCAATGTTAGGAGGAATACTGAGAGCTCTATTAGCTATATGCTTCAGTAGAGTGGTCTTTCCTTTTCTGAAAGAGAAAATCAACACAAGAAATATTATTATTTCTGATCCAAAGTGCCTGGTTCGATTTACATATCATGCCCTGGTGTTTGAGCCCATGCTGTACAAACCAAGTAATCCTGTAAACAAAAAACAAAAAAATCACTGAAGCGCACATATACTGAAGCGCTGTGGGTGATCTATCCTTCAAGCTCGGGTCCTCTACCAGAGGCCTGGGAGCTTGAGGGTCCTGCGCAGTATCTTAGCTGTTCCTAGGACTGCGCTCTTCTGGACAGAGATCTCTGATGTTGTTCCTGGGATCTGCTGGAGCCACTCGCCTAGCTTGGGAGTCACTGCGCCTAGTGCTCCAAATACCAGTGGGACCACTGTTACCTTCACCCTCCACATCTTCTCTGAGCCCTTGGTACTTCTCAAGCTTCTCGTGTTCCTTCTTCCTGATGTTGCTGTCATTCGGTATCACTACATCTATCACTACGGCTGTCTTCTTCTGCTTGTCCACCACTATGTCTGGTTGGTTAGCCATCACCATTTTGTCCGTTTGTATCTGGAAGCTCCACAGGCTCTTAGCTCAGTCATTCTCCAACACGCGGGGGGGGGGGGGCCCCCCCCCCCCCCCGGGCCT
>VVHJ01000720.1:2910-19414 GCA_015107715.1 Tylochromis polylepis | reverse complement strand
CAGGAACATTGGCCTGTCGAGGATGTGTGCTTGCTGGTATGTGTCAAAATACTGTCAAGAATTTCAGGACCAAATATAAATATTTTGGAATTCCTGTTGCTGGCTTTTGTGTTGTGGTTCATCAGCATATGTCATGGTACATTTTTTCATTGGTACGTTTTAACTCAGAGGCAGTTCTTGGCCTGCTTGAATGCCTCCCTATTAAATTATACCAAGTCTCTCCCATAAAGGGATAGAAGATCATGCTATTTGCCTTTATCCTGTAAATTACTGCCACCTTGTGGCGACAGTTGGGTATTGTCTGTGGAAACAAACTGAACTATGAGAATCTATCTATGGTTTCTGTTGTCATGTGCATTTCAACGTCCCATTATCAAAGGCTGGACCTGGATCACTTTAGAGCCCAGCAGAATTTTGTGGTTATTTGCAAATGCACATTATGGATAAATCCATGCTCTTTGATGCAAGACTGATGGAAGACCAGAGTGCAAGCCAAGCAGCAATGAAAGGTTTATGATCTGTAGGTGATTATGTACATGCACAGACTGGTGTAGAAAATAAAAAGTAAATGAAACTGTAAAAGCAATCAACTCAGAACCACATCTTTGGCAGACAGTTGATGTACAGTGGTAGCTTCAAAGTGTAAAGTTAATACTTAGAATACATGCGCGATAAAATGTGGGTGGAACTTAAAAATCAAATGTGATTCTTGACAGATTCTTTCTCTAAAACCATAAACACTTGTATGTGTGACAAATAAATACAGGACATTCTTTCCATGCTGAGTAGCTAGCATTACATGTGATATTTTATGATCTGCCCAACATGTAATGCAAGATGTAACCTAATCTTTTTCTTTTATTCAAAATGGGATACTCTTCAAATGCAAAAGTTGTAAAAAAGTGAAAAGTGATTGGTGGTGATTTGCATACTTATTGAAATGATTGTTTCTTTGTAAACATTGGTAAAGAAAAACAAAATACAATAAAAACACATTTTTTTACATCAGTACATTTTTACACAAATTATTTTTGAAATTTAATTTCTTTCTCGTTTTAATTGTGTTTAAGCCATCGTGCTTAAGCCAGGAAAAAAAAGAATAAAAGAAAGGAGAGCCTGTAACCTTAGAGTGAGAGAAGATCCATCAATCCATTTCCAGGTTCCCTCACTGGTCCCATCCGTCAGACCAATCCAGCCCCATGTTTCTGACTTCATTAACTTGGAGAGAAATGTCTGTTTTTAATGATAAAAAAAGGATACAAATGATAATTTAAAAGATTGAATCATAATTATAAAATCATTAAACAGAAAATGAAGCTATTAAACATTAAATAATATTAGGGGTATTGTACCCCATCTTGACCTTGGGATTTAGGCCACCTTAGTCCCCAGCCTCGATCAGTCTTATGCTCAGGGCTTGTTCCTGTGCTGCCATGATTACAGCCTCTGTGCTGTCTTTCTGTCCAACTTTGTCCAGCCACTGGTTTGACATCAGCCACTTCTTCTATCTGCCCGTGGTACATACTGTGCAGGGGCCTGTCCTTCCATAATGTTCTTGCTCCTCTTTTTTCTCAGGTTTCTGATGTCTGAGGTATTTGCCAAGCACAAATTAATTGTGGCCATCTTCCTGATGTACTCATGTTTGTTGTTTCATTTTGAATAGTGGTTCTGACACTCACTAGTCCTTGGCCTCCTCCCTTCAGTTTCACATAGAATGTCAGGGTGCAGGACTTGAGGTGAAACCCTCCATACATAGTAAAGAGCTTTCTCGTCTTGATGTCAGTGGCTTCTATCTCCTCCTTTGGCCAGCTGATTGTCCCAGCAGAGTATGTGATGACTGGCAGATTGTATGTGGTGAGTCTGTAGATCTTGTTCTTGCCATTCAAATGACACCTTAGGACTTGACTTTCTGCTGGTATTTGGTTGCGGCTTTTCTAGCGGCCCTTTCACGGTTGCCATTTTTAAGGTACTTGTAGCTGTCCTCAGTGTCTGCGATGTAGCCTTCTGGCAGTGCAGTCTCCTCAGTTCTGACTAACTTCCTTCTCTTTCTCCAAAATCCCACTCTTTGGCATCAGCTTGCCCCACCATGATTGGAAGACGATAAATCCTGAGTATGACTCAAAGAACACTAAAAACACCAGTTTAAAAAAAAAAAAACCCACATGGCTTTTAACCATTCACCTGAAAACAACTCTTAAGAATATAATTCTTAAACATCCTTGGACACAATTTGATCTGTAGTTACTTAGTTTATTTACTTACACATTACTATGACTAAGCAGTCTGATCAACTATTAGGGAAGTACCTGCTCCTTGTTGCAGTCAGTGACAACTAGATCTACTCTGTCTTTGCAGTCCTGTCTGGCTCTTGTCCATGAACCAGACTCACTGGAGAGGAAATAACAAGAACTACTAAATATCCTCCATCCTGCTGGACAAGTTTTCTCTTTCTCTCTGGTTGAAATGAGTTCTTTCTTTAGCTCAGTGATGCTTGAATTCAGCAGGTCTCTCTCTCTGGTCATGAATGAAAGTGCATTAATAGAGGCCTGGAGATGCTCAGTCAGGTTGTTTTTGAGAAAAGAGAAATGTGCAGCTGCACTGTGATCTGGAAATAAAAACATTTAAAAAATGTCGTATTTGTGTTCATTATGTTGGGACAAAACTAAAAACGGAGTTGGCCAGTACTGACAGGCTTTGTTACAACATATGCTACCATCTAAGAAAGACGATGTCAGTTAATATTAGTATAACAGGGGTGCCTGCCGCTTGGTTCTTTCAGCAACTGAAAGTATTTGGTTAATTTTGAAATTAAACAACCTTAGAGAAACAAGTAGACCCTGAACTGCCAAGGAAGCAGTCTAAATCCTATCAGTCTGTGGCATTTACTGTGAAGCAAAATGAGCAAGACAAGACAAGCTTTGGCATAACATTGCCAAAACATTAACATTTTATAATGAAATAGCTGAAATAACATAGACATCATGTGTACATTACATGTACATTGTTTATAAATAAATTTGGCTAAACAGTTTTTAATGCAGTGGCACTTTGGAGTCATTGGAATCCATTGTCTTCTGTATCTGTAAATAAAAACAGCTACTCTAATAGGGCCTATAATTTATTCCTTTCTCTCATACAATGATAATGAAGCTTGTGGAGAAGAGCAATAAATATCTGTTGCTATTTTCATTTGTTTGGTATTCATGAACAGGCATTTTTGCCATCTTATTGTATACAGTGATGTAATGAAGATATAAATAATTACATAATAAATTAACACACTCCTGTGTTCTCATAGATGAGCGAACTGAACGAGCACTGAAGGCCTGGCATAAACCGCCCGTGTGAATACGGAATACAGAATATAAAGATTATTAAAAACTGATTAAAGCTAAATGTGAACAAAACTCACAGTGAAGACCAAGGCCAATGAGCCCAACCAACAGGGAAACACTCAGCAGCCCCAAAGTAAGAATAACAGCTTTGTGAAATCTCCCGTCAGAGCTTCTCAGACCTGATAAGAAGAAAAAGGTCAGAGATGTCTTTCACATAATGCAACATATTGTTAGGTCCCAGTTAAGTCTGGACAGGTTCTCCATCTTAAGGATCCGAGTTAGAATTACTAGAAACTAATTAAAGGAGACATGCCTAACTGCCTACATCTAGATGATGATACCGCTCTTTCTGATAACAAACTTTGATTGAGCAGCTCTGTTAGTCATGTACAGTTAACAGTCAGTCCCCTTAACGATGTGTGCACTTGGTGTTACTGCTACTAAAGTAGCAGGCCAAGAAATAAACGCCCTAAGCGACTGTCAGCTTGTGGGCTAGAAATGTGAGCTGTCAGTTTCAGTCCATCATACAGGTACAGTGAATACTTTATATTTTGCTTCTAAGAAGTTGAATAAACATCTTAAGTGTCTGCAAAGAAGTTTTAATTGACGGGAATGGAACACAACGTGAAGGTCAAAAGCAGTTCCCTGTTGATTTAGTTTTAAGTTTTGGTAACTTTTAAGTGAAAGAGTAGGACCAGTTTGATGCAAATGTAACACCAGTGTTCAATTTACATGACAGCACAACAAAAACATTTTTTTTACTATTATTATTTGTAACATTTTGATTCTAGTTACTTTATTGAATCATATGCATGCAAATGCAATGCCATCAAAATACAATTGCTGTGGTGAAACATTTGTACAATGCAAAACAAAACAAAAAACAAATTATTTTCCTGACCAAAGATCTACAAATAAAATCAGTCAAGCAAAATATTTTTCTCAAGCTCCTGTTTTATATTTAAGGAAAAGGCTAATCACAAACAAATGCCATTTTACTAACTGTATTTCACCTTTAAATCATCAGAATTTGATGAAAAAGTTTCCTTGGCAACTGTTATACATAAGGGCGTAATTGTTCTGCTGTGATGTTTTTGTACCAGTCAGTGAAACATGACATACTGTGGAATTAGTGCAGATTGTACTACACTATACTACTACCAGCACATACTCGGTACTGTGTAATGTGGCTGTATGTCATGTATGTGCAATATTGCAGTACAGACATTTTTGCAAAATCTTCACATGAATGTGTCTTTGAGATATTGTCATTGTGTATTCCTTTTGTCGTGTTAGTTATTGTTCTTTATTTCTTATTACTGAGCTGAGGAAGTGGCAATTTTGTCTTTTCGACTTTGACTTCTCAGTCACGCCGCTGGGCAGGCAGGCAGCGTGGACGCCTAAGTTTGTGAATGTGATAACTTGAGAATGAGTCGACATAGGAGCTTCAAACTGATATCATAGGTCTTTAACCTTGAGTTTGACTTCAAGGTCAGAGTAATTTTTCTTAATCTTGTGAATCCAATAACTTGTGAACAAGGCAGCGTAGGATTTTGAACCATACCATAGTTGTGTCTACTAGGAGGCTGAGGGGCAGCACTGGTGGTCGGTTGCCAATATTTTTATAAAAAGCCAACAAGTTACTGAATTTGCCTACAGGACGGCAAGAATTTGTAACTACAGCTGAATTAATGTTCAGATATCATTTAATTGCTGTAGCTGTACCTGCTGGTAACACTTTAAACTATTTCTTATTTTTCAACTGACTTCTTTGGTATGTAAAATCTGAATGTAATAATGAAACAAATACCAAAGACTTTAAGTGAATCTTATTATGTAAAAACTTTGAAATGTTGTGAAGCAAAAGCACAAAGGTGACCAATTTGGAAATGCTAAAGTAAAGTGCAAGTACTTTTATACGACAGTAACTGTACTTAATTACATTCCATATTACATACATTTCAAATTAAAAATGCAGCCTACTTAGCCTCTAAACCACAACATACCAATATCTACCAAGACAACACCACAACACAGAGAGGCAAAGACTGAAAGTAAATACACTGAACATCTATCACTGGAAAAAAAAGAAAACAGCATAAAAACTGGGAGTGATTATATGAAATATAATTAAAGTGCAGTGTTCAACACCATATAACAGCATGTAACATGAAACAACAAACTGTTGCTAGGGTTACTGACCACTGAGGTCAAACTTTTGCCCGAACATAACACTGGATACAAATTAAGAGTTTTGTTCCCAATTGCAAAGATATGACAAAATGGATAGTGTCAAATCATAATCTCATGACATTATCTGTTTATCCCTTATCCATGCATCATCCTTATATTCTACTCTGATAATTCCTCCATGTCTTTAAATATTCATTTCTGGCCATTTCTCCTTATTTCACTTTCACATTGTCATTTCCCATCTCTTTAAGTATTTTAGTCTTCCCCTGTGCTAATCCTCTGTTCTGCCCCAGGTTACAGGTATCCACTGTGGTTCATCCTGTGCCTGCTGAATGATGGAACAGAGCTCTATGCAACCATCCTGTAGGTCATCGTTCACCAGCACGCTGTCAAAAAACTGCTTGTACTTCGCTTCAATCAGCTTTGATGTCTCTTCAAGCTCCACAAAGTCTTCCTCCTAAAACGACATTACTATTGCTGTTAGTTTTAAATAACATGCTATGTTTTTTCTCTCTCTGTCTCTTGCACACACACACAGCATTTTGTTATGCTCTTACTGAGAAAACTCTGTTGATGGCATAATTGGTGATGATTCGAGCATCTCTCCGAGTTTGTCGGAGTCTTTCTGGGCTGGGCGGTTTGATGAAAATCACATAGGGTTTAAATTTCTTTGTTCGCAACAGCTGGATGCTCTGGAAATAAAATACTATATTAACACCAAAGCTTTTCAAACATACGCACACAAAAAACTTCACAGAAAAATTAGAGACTATTCAGAATGTATGAAATAAGTGAATCTGTGTTAGATGAAACTCACATGGGGCTCAGCATCGATGATACACATCCGCCCTCGTTTTAGCACCTCATCAATGGCATCAGTGCTAATTCCATACAGCTGACCTTTGCTCTCCCCATATTCCACAAACCTGAACACATGTACACACACATTCATACATCCACACGTACAAAAACAGCTTAAAATTAGAAATAAATGAATAATAAGCTTATATAATTCGCTAAAACCAGAACAAAAAGCACAAAAAATCATGCCAATCACCACCAAGAACATTAGCAAAACATATATAGTAAAAGAATAAAATCTCACCTGTGGTTGCAGACCATGTACTCAAACAGTTCTTTGGTAACAAAGTGGTACTCTCTACCGTTCTGCTCCCCGGCTCTGATTGAGCGAGTGGTGTCTAGAAGAACAGACCAATCAGAATGTGTATATTAATAATTAGTCACAGTGAAAACAGTTATAATCAAGTAAAGCAAATAAAAACTTTCATGACTGTACTACCACCTGTGCTATTGAGGTAAATTAGTTTTTTCAAGAGTGTAAAAGCCAATAAGCCATGCTTCTTATCTGGAAGTCACAGGACACTTCTCACAAGTAATTATACCAAACTGGGCTATACTGCAAACCAGTAGATGACGTCAAACCTCACAACTGTCTTCACACACAGTCCATGATAATATTCCAAAAAGATAGTATTTCTGTTTTCTCTAAATGCAGAGCTGTGTTTTTATTGTCATTTAAAATGAGAAGAACAAGTTCATTTGATTTCTGTAGGAAAAAAGTAAAAGGCACGTACGAGGCACAGGTCCCTGGAATGTCGAAGGATTCAATTTGATGAGTCTCTTCCTCAGTTCATTTACTCCAACTCCTGAAGCACCTGTGCAGAAGAACAAATAACTGACTGGTAGAAATCCCCTTCAGGCTTCCAAAGATATACATACAGAGACGAACAAGAACCTTTCATGAAGAAACCTTTTCAAACAAGGAGAAAACAGCAGGTGCTGCTAACAGTAGAAGTGAAATGATTTCAAACATTCTACTGATACAAGGATGAGACCAGTGTGCTGAAAAGTAAAGGAATACTAATAACAGTGGATGAAGTAAAACATTATCTGTTTTATGTATTATGTTATAATTAGATGAGTACTGCAGCTAATAATTCAAAGGACTACTGTACTTCTGCCAGCACCTCAGTGTTCAAGAAACGAGTGAAAAATCTGAGCATACAGACAGGCTTCGATTACAGAGGGCCTCAAGATCAGTTGATGCTCTCAGATTTTGTTAATCTTTATTCTGTTCAGCAATTTTGTGCTACAATTTTCTTCTGACATAAGGTGGCAGGTCCAGTTGAATCACTTTACTGACATTCCATAATTTCAGATGGGAGGCACTGATTTGGTTTCTGGTTTCTCGTGGAAGGATCCATGTGTTAATAATGCATCTATTCGTCTCACCGACGAGGATGATGAGGCGGTGGTTCTCCTGAGGAGGGCGCTGATACAAAACCACTTCCTCGTAGGGGGTGGACAAAGCATTGGTGTTGGGGGAGCAGGTGGTGCACGACTGCCGTCGCTTCCTGTAGGAAATCCTCTTCCAGACACGGAAACTTCGACGGAAACCAGCTGGTGAGGGTGAAGAACACTTTTAGTTTTAGGTAATAAACTTGGCACAGTTTTCACACACACATCTCCTTACAAGGCACCACTTACCAAAGTTTAGAGACAGCAGTTACAGGATTTATTATTAGTTTAGGGATGCTTTTAATAGATTATGATTAAATTATGAGTAACCTTTTGGTTACCAGATTGTAGAAAATGTTCCTTTACCACAGAACTTAGAGGTTAAAGACTTGAGATTAAGCACCTTGTTTTCAAAAGGGTCCTCTTAAAAACAAGACCATGAACAGATATATTTACTGCTAAAGACTGAAGGACTGAACACATTGCAAAAAAAAAAAAAAATGCAAAATTTATAATTTTTCAGATCCAAACTTATTTCCAAACAAATAAACAAATGAAAATTTGTCCTCAATAAACGCAAAAATGTATTTGAAATGTATTAGCTGCTTTGAGATGATCTTTGATAATATATATTTTCTATAGATATGATTTCATTAAACTGTAGCAATTTATTATTAAAAATTTTCTCTTATTAAATTCATCATTCAATAAAGATTTTATTATCAGTGCTACCACTTAATGACTGTCTTACCCAGGTAGATTCCATCAGTAACATCAGATTCAGCCTCATCTGAAGGAAAGAAACATTCAAACTCCTAAATTTATCACCAGGCAGTACATTTCTTCTTTTCATTAAGCACAGAAACAAGTAAGCATTTCTTTTTATATGTATTTACTACTTTTTATATTGTGTTTGTAAGCCTGACCTTAATTTTCAAGGTCATATTAAAAATGCACCTGATTCTGAAGTAGCTTGGGAAAACAAAGGGTTTCCTGTGCTACTTTCACTGGTAATTCAGTGACTCACCAAGGAAAATATAAATTATTGCCACTTAAAATTTTTCATTAAAATAATTTCATCGAATTATGACTCAGCATAAACAAATACATATACAAAAAGGACACAGATATAGAGATATAATACAGACATACATTTCTTTATTGTTTGTTGTTTGCTTTAAATATTTTATCTTTTCAAACTAACACTGTTCATATGAGGCACAACAGTTTTCTTCATCAAATCCACAATGACCTGCATTATTGTTTTTAGGATAATTTGTGATTTGTTTTTTTCATTCATGTGTAAAACATTTGTTATGTTTGGTTCTCTCTCACTCTAAAGTATTGATGAGAAACTCAATAGACTTAAATATGAGAAAAAAGCACTAAGAATCAGAAAGGAACAGCAATGAGTGTCATGCAATCAAAAGGTTGCACTTTTTACACATGAATCACTGCACAGACTTACCTACCAAAATTTATTTCCTCCAGATCTAAAAAAAAAAAAAAAAATAGTGACTTTCAATGGGCTGTTGAATAATGCATAACTCTAGTATATAAAAACTAAATATTTAAAATATATATGAATATGAATTTATTAAGTTCACCTGTTATTGTATGTTTCTCATCAGAATGTGCAGGATTGTCCTCTGGAATAGATTAAACAAAAGTTAGTTAAAGCTTATTTCCACATACATGTAGCTGGGTTTAAATATGCCAACAAAGACAACATACTGTATGGCTGAAAGGCACGAAAGACTATGTTTGTTTGAAAGTGTTAATGTGACAGACTATAACACAACATAACACACTTCAGTTACTGTGAAAGGAGCAGCTTGGCATGATCTAAGCCCTTGTTTCTACCTTTGAGTTCTCTGAGAAGATGAAGGAAGCAGCTGTAGAAGCAGCTTGATTAAAGTAACACTGACTGGTGATTCAAAATCAGCTGTAAGTGTGAACATGTGTGCAAATGGCTGTCTTTCTCTCTGTGGTAGATTGGTGACCTATGCATAGTGTACCCCACTTCTCATCCTATGAAAGCCGGGATAGACTCTGGATAAGTATGCGTGCATGGATGGCTGGTTTCGAGTCTGGGAAACTCCTTTAACTGGGTATGTAACATTTCTCTGCAAGATATTTCCTAATATGATGAACAATACTTTTGAAGTGATGTTTGGGAGATATTGTACAGTATAGACTATTATTTCTGTTAATGGTTTCAGAGACCCCAATTATTATAAATAGTTTTATTCAATGAATTTTAAAAAAAAGAGTCTTCTGTACTTTGTTGGTTTTCTTATTGGTGGTTTATTGTTAGCCTAAGTGACACCTCTCTGTGTTAGGAATGAACTGACAAGTTAATACAGATGGTAGTAATTAGTGTTGAATAATAAAAAAAAAGGTGTCATCAAAACAAGCTAACAAATCAAGCACACTCGGAACACTAAAATAAACTAAACTACTACATACAATGACTATTATGGATGATGTTTCACATGTCACACCCACCGTTAGCAGTCAGGGTCACTGAGGGCAGTGGGGTTAACAGAAAAAAAAAAAACAGCTGTTAAAAGCATTGCTCATTTTATGTCTCAGTTCCACAGCAGGCAGAGATTTACAAACAGGTGGGAAAAAAGGAGAAACCTTTTATGCACACACCGACATGAAATAATATATTGTTTTTGCTGTGACTGACTTATCTTTAGTTTTCAAATCTTTTAAAGACTAAAAATCCATCAAAAGTACTTTATGTAATCACACTGGTTTGTTTAAACTTTAGGCATTACTGAGAAATATCCAAGTTACAAAGAACTCTGCGATTATTGTACATATGATATATAAACCACCAAATGAGCATATGTTTAATAATAACAATCATGATTCCTCACGTGGTCTGATGCAGGTATGAACCTGTAAAGGCTGACACCACCATTGTTCCCTCTGTTTACTGTAGAAAGAGAAAAAAAATTGTTAAATGTAACCAATGTATTAGAATCTTAATTTAAAATCATGGTGCCACACTTCAAAAACAAAAAACAACAAAAAAATATGCTTTTAATTTCATGTAAAAGTTCTGCACCATGTAACTGAAGATTGTGTATACCTTGTGTTTTACTGCTTGCAGGTAGCACAGGTCACTGACAGCAGTTACCTTATTATTGTAGGGTTTTTGCCTTAAAATATAAACAGCCTTGAGGTGACTGCTGTTGTGATTTGGCGCTATATTAAAAAAGGGTTTAATTGAATTGAACTGAACCTTTAATGTAATGTTAGTAACACTACGACAGAAGTATCAGTCTCATGTAGATAAACCAAAAAAGGATGTCTGATACCTGATTCTGTCTGACGTTATTATAAGCTAACTTTATCTGATAGTGTAAAGGCTTTGCCATCCGTTAGTTAAATGTGCAGAATGAAAGTGGTATAGGCTTTTAAAGTTATTGCGAATTATATAATAAAAGTTTTTCTTACTCTCATAATGTCAGATCTGTAAACTAACTGCTCCCTCTGGCTGCAAGCTGTGTGTTCAACACATCATCACAATATGTGGGTGTGTCTCACCTCTTCAGCATGCTGGCAGAAGGAATCAGACCAGCGCAGGATGTAGCACAGGGCAGTTTCCTGGCCTGCCACCACTGTCCATCTGACTGGTCAACCACCTGAAGAAGGTCTCCTCTGCTGAATGCAATTCCTGCATCTGGACACGGGATGGAGGAATCCTGCAGAGGGCAGTAGTCCACCATTGCCCTCATACATACCTGGAAGACAGACAGATAAACTTTGTTTCTTTACAAATTAAAAAATAAATTAATCAAAAAGTGAAACATTCACAAACACAGTTTTCCTTACTATAATACAGATGTACTTTTTAAAGTGATTTTCCTGCTTATAAGTAAGTTTAATGTAATCAAAATGTGCTTTTACTAAAGTGATACTGGAGGTGAAGTGATAAAGCGTATGTTTCTTACCGGTGTCTGGCTGTTGCTGGCCTGAGATGGATTTGGAATGACTTTAAACAGTATAGTGCCTTGGGAATTGGCCTGACAGGGAAAATCATACACAAGAAGTAAATATGTTGAGAATTATTTTGATAATCAAATGTACACACCTTCACCAAGCATGTTGTCACACAGCCTTTACACATGCAAAGAAACTCTCTCTTTTTCTTTTTTTTTTTGCTTCGTATAAGAGGTTTTTGCACAAAAGGTTTATTTATACATATTATTAATATTAATCTTATCATTTTAAAAAGTAACACTGATTTGCTACCTTTAGCATTTGTCCTGCTCATCGATCAGAACACTGACAAAGCGTAACAGATCATAGATGGTGGGAGTGGGATACCACTTATTTTCAGAAGCTTATTTGATATCTCTAATCATATCTTCTATAAATGTAACTATATTGAAAGAATTATTCATGATTACTGAATAATCATATTTAATGAAATTGAGTTAAACACTCAAGAATGACTTAACTACTGCACAACAAAGAAAGGTCTGAGCCTCGACATTTTTAAATACAGAACTGTAAGAGTGGAAAGGTCTGTTGAAGACTTTTTTTTAAAAAAAAACCTTTATAGTCTTAATTTGGCATATTATAATAAAGCCTGTATTTAACTTTTTTTTTTAGATATATATATGTACAATAACCTTTATAATAGTATTTTCTTTTTAAAATTTTAAAAGTTTTGTTTGTTTCTAGCAGATTCTGATGACATACCAGTATATGGATGACCTGTTCTGGTTCCAGGCCCACCACTGGGTTTCCATTCACCTCCACTAATAGATCTCCAGGATGTAGGAGTCCTGATACAGACAAAAACCCATATTTATTAAGGCATATTATTGCTAGGCTTAATGTTTTCATCTCTCATGAAAAGACATAAACCAAAATGCACATACACACAGACACACACACTTAAAATACTGGTATACCACTGCGGTCAGCCAGTCCTCCATGAATCACCCGGGCAATATAGATATCTCCTGTCGCCTCATCCTTCCTTATAGTTGCACCCTAACAGATAAAGAGTTGTTCAGAATTTAACAACAAAGTAAAAAGCAAGCAAAAATAGTGACCAGAGCCCTTAAGGCAAAAGCAAAATGTCTTTTAACTGCCAGTAACATTTTGGAACATTTTGGATGAATTAATTTTAAAAGTACATCATTTTAAAAAGTAAATAATAAATACTTTGTTTACACACATATTCTCTTCATGAGATCCTCATAAAAAAAAAAAAAATTAAAAAAAAACAAGCAAATTCAGTAAAAGCTCTACTGGTACACCAAAATTGTTGAGCAACTTAAAAATTTGAAAAGGCCTTCATTTTTGTGCCATTTTGTGAGGAACATTAAAATACACACTAATATAATACACCCAGCAGCTGTACATACATTCAACTCAAAACCACACAGTTTAGTGCTGGTAGTAGATGAAGCCATTGCTAGAAGCAAACTGGTAGCATGGCTAAGTGCTCATAGGAAGATACGGGTAACTTTAGTAGTCCTGCAAATTTGCTACCATAGCTTTGGGCGGGGAAAAATGCTAAATTGTTTTAAAAATGCAAATTGCATAAGTTCCAACAAGGTGCTAAAACAGTGCTCATGAAGATTCATGTTGATGTTTGTCTATACGTGGAATAATGTTAAATTTCTTAGGCATTTCCACTGGGTTTCATTGCTGTGCAATAAAGTTCAGCATGTACAAAATAATGCATAGTAAATATTGTTAAAAATAATTTAACCCTAAACACTTATTCATATCTTGTTTTTCTGCTCAGCTTTAGTTCAATGTATATTCAGACGATCACAGTCAAGAAAACAAAATAATAAATCAGAGCTGATGAAAAACATGAAAGCTGTCATGCTTTCTAAGAGTAGCTGGACTAGATGAAGAAAATAAGACAGAAAGAAAGTAATTTCTTTGTACCTTTATATATTGTTTGCTTTTGTTCCTTTGAGTGATTGATTTAAAAAAAATTAAAAAGTCTCTCGAAAGATGTTTTCAAATTTTAAAAAAGTCCATATGTGGATGTAGCTGACATTTCTTTTTAGACTGAAATATTAGGTATTTTTGTCACTGTCACAGTTTTTCCAGTACAAACAAGGGAAAGAGGCAAAAAAGTTTGTTTTTAGTCTGGTTACGCTTTCTTTTTCTTCTTCTTTGTTTTTAAGCAGCCTGTACTGTTACAGTCTTGCTGGTCCTCCAGAGGAGCTCTTGAAATGGTTCCAGTGTTGAACCTCACCTGTCCATTATTACCACCCCTACCTGCCCTCTGAAGGGCTGCCACTATCCTTTTGGATCCACCATTAATTTGTGTTGGACTCCTAGATGTTGTAAAGTCATCTGCACAAGAACTTGTGGATGAAGAAGAGGAGGAGAAAGTAATGGAAGAGGATGGTGAGAGTGGGCCTGGGTATGGTGTTGGAGATTTGCAGACCAGTTTTGGAGATAATGAGGAGACCCTTGGAGGAGGTGAGGGTGGATATTGTTGTGTCTTTCTCTGTAGAGGAGATGACTCGAGGTGTTTTCTGCTTACGATTAGCCCCTGAAGCTTGTTCACCACCTCGGCGAGCAGGTTAAGTGCCTGGGCATTCTCTTCCACGCTGTCTGTGATCATCTCTGATGCTGCCACCATCCTCTCACCAAGTTGGCTATTGTGTTCAATACTGCTGGCCACCATCTGAACAGTGGACCTAAGCTCTTCCACACTGCACTGTTTGTTGAGTTCAGCAGGCTGATTATGGTGTCTTGGTTGCTGCTGCTGCTCATTTTGTTCATGTTTTGATATGTTGTGACGAGGAGTTGTAGAGTAGTGGAACATTAATGGATGATTTAAAGGTTCTTCCTGGTTTGTGTTATGAGGTCTGGTTTGAGTGGTTTGACAACCATCTCTTCTGGAGAGAGTGTTGACCCCTTGTTCCCGAGTACTCCTTCTAGTTGCAGGACTAGAAGGAGCAGTGCGAGATCTAAGAGGGTTCATGCCAGGATGGGAGGAGGTCCTTCCAGGTGTAGGAATATTTCTTGATTGTCCTCCTGTAGAATTTTTTTTGTACAACACGGGAGAGTTGGGAAGGCTAAAACTGTAAGCTGGGACTGGAGGAGGTGGGTATGAGTAGTCATCACTGCTCTCTCTGGTTGAAGCACTGTCTTTCCCATTGGGTTTGAGTTCCTCTGAAAATGAACCACCAAATAAATTTGCAGTTCAAGAGAACAGAATGACATTAGTAAAATATGTCTGAAAAAAAGTAATGGCAGGAAAGCACAAAAGATTTAAAAGACTGCCAGATGATGGCAAGTTCATGAAGAAATGAACACTTGGTTGCAACTGAGGAATGCCACCAAGATAGATGAAGTGGTCATTGCCTTTCATTGCCATTGCTAGATATATGAAAATATTTGCCCAGAAAGTAGCAAATACTAGAATGATTAGATAAAAGAAGGAATGAATGCTTGATTATTATTAGTGAAAGTACTGATGGATGGTCTGTGTATTTACATTATGTTGCCATTGTTTTTTTTAATGGCTTAAATACAGAGAAAGAATGATCAAATGAAAAAATGGTCAGATGATTGGTGATTGCATGGACCGTCATCATCTGTTCTTCCTCCTCTTACCGGTGCAGATAGCAGGGCTCAAAGCAGAGGGAGCTGACTGATTGAGTCCTTCATTCCTAATTTTTACAGTTGGCGAACACAAATAGCAACTTCCTGTGGACTCATAGCGAGGGAGAAGGGGATGGGACCTGTCGTCTTTATGAACAAGGAGAAGCTTTGCTTCACTTTCGGGCACTCTGAGCTCCTCCCCTGACTGTGCTCTTCTTGCAGGGTTGACGCGTTCCAATGTAAAGCGGCGAATGCTGCTCCAGCGACTGTGAATTTCTCCTACACTCCTTCTACACTCTTCTCCACTCTTAATGAATGAAAGATGAGAAACTTTGAGTTTTTAGGGTTTAAAAGAACATTTTGAAGTTAACATAATCTAATTTATAGCTAAGCAAGGCAAGACTTAACTACTGTATGACTAATCTGAAGGCACCCTGTTGGGCTACCTTCAGATTTGTCATAGAATCTATTAAGTCAACATACCATCTTGTTGACTTAATAGATTCTGTTTAATAAGAGTGATCATTTCTGCATCCCTGTCTTCCAGGAATATATTACTAATTTGTTTGGTCTACACTATTCTCAGAAAATGTAATTGCTCTCTGGATTGTGCTCATAAGCAATGTTTTTGTCATTTTTCTTCCAGAGAAGTTTGGACAACATAGATAATGAGACTAATAATGGCATGTAAATAGAAAGCTAAAGCTACCTTAGCTTATCTAAAACTAAAAACAAGGACAAAAATAAGAAAAACATAAGGCCTGGCTTTGCTCACAGTTAACAAACATACATACATATATATATATATATATATATATATATATATATATATATATATATATATATATATATATATATATATATATATATATATATATATATATATATATATATATATATATATATATATATATATATATATATATATGTATATATATATGTATATATGTATATATATATATATATATATATATGTATATATATATATATATAATTAAAACAATTCCCCTCTCGCCCCCCTGTGGGCGGTCTATCCTTCAAGCTCGGGTCCTCTACCAGAGGCCTGGGAGCTTGAGGGTCCTGCGCAGTATCTTAGCTGTTCCTAGGAC
>VVHJ01000718.1:0-19208 GCA_015107715.1 Tylochromis polylepis | reverse complement strand
GCCTCACACACTCTCTCTCTCTCTCTCTCTCTCTTCTCGCTCTCTCTCTCTCTCTCTCTCTCTCTCTCTCTCACACACACACACACACACACACACACACACACACACACACACACACACACACACACACACACACACTGATGTTCATCAAGATATGCTTGCGTAATTTTTTTTGTAATTGCATATTCATGTATGTCAATAAAAAGGGCAGCAACGAGGGAGTCAGTCAAAGTTGGCCGAAGTTTACATGAAGGCATCGTTCCTTGACTTGGCTGACTTCCCTCGCGAGCCAAAAACACAGAGAGCGCCTTCTGGTCTTGTGTTCCAGCGGGGTTTGTGCCTCGATAAACCCAACAGTGGATGTCGAGAAGGATAAGTTGTATGTCCTTGTAGAGCATAAATTAATGTACGTGTGAACCATTTTAGCAACAAACCTACTTTCTCATAATTCCTGCTTTTTGACTGCTTTTTTATTGAACAGTTCAAAACTGCTCTTTTTAAACAGATCTGGGACCCATTGCTGCAAAGTCGGAGTGGAAAAATTCAGCAACAATAACAGATTATGTGAACACACAAATAAATAAATACATACAAATGCGTACCAGTGTCAATGTCATTAGCTACTACGTGAGCAGCACCACACAGCTTTGCAGCAATGGCTGAGGCTCCACAGCCGCTCCCCATGTCCAGGACCGTCTGATCCCGGCACACCTCAGGGTTATCCAAGACATACCTACATACAGAAAAACAAACGGTTTGTTATCAGAAATTGCTGGACATTTGAAACTACACGAGCACTTTATTAAGTGCACCTTCTTCGTACTCCATACTGAGATGACAGTATCATACAGTTGATGTAGATTTGTCAGCTGCAATTACATGACGTGAACGTCACATCCCAGAGATACTCCAGTGGACTGACACTGTGACTGTGTAGGCCATTTGAGTGCACTGAACGTTCAAGAAGCCAGTTTGAGATGATTTGTGACATGGTGGGTATAAAAGGATGGACATGGTCAGCAACAATAGGTAGGCTCCTCTCCTCAGCTGACCCGAGTGCCATCTGGTGTGGTCTTCTGCCGCTGAGTGTTCAGCAATGCTCTTCTGCATATACCAGAATGTTCATTCTGTTCTGTTAGAAATAAAATTTTAATAAAGTTTCTTTTTAACATGAATTGCATTGTATGGCCATAATAGAGTTTTGGTACACTCCTTATTAGAAAGTTGCCAGTATTTAACGCCACTGTGTGAAGAGTTGAGCGTTGGAGGTAGACTGGTACACACTGATACTAATACAGATCACAATCAGGGAGAGCCTGCATTAGGAATGTGTGGGGGTTATGGTAGGATGGTGTTTCTGCGCTGGCGACGGCGCAGCAAGGCACAGAAACTTTAAGGTTTCGAGTTAAAGCTGACACCAATGTAGAGTAAAACATATAGCTATAAAACATGTCCGGTAACAACTGTAGAAGTACGGGGAAGGACCACGAGGAGGACGAATCAGGGAGGGCTAACGTTTAAATCACGGCCTCTCTCCATCGATAGCCAATCACATATATTCTGCTTTGAATATATCCTTTGAGTTACAAATTGTACGGGTCTTCTTTGCGTGCAGACTGCCTGACACTGAGAAGTCCTCAGCTGTGCAATCTGAATCTTTAACTGCTGGTAATAAAACAGTGTGAATTACTAGACTGTCTCTTCATCTTCTCTCAGACAAAGAAAGAACACAACATCTGGTTCATCTGGACCTAATGTTTTCAGTGGAGGAAATATTTGGTCACTCATCCAAGGGACTGCAGGTTTCCCAACATTATAAACAGCACATTCTGATGCATGGTTTGAACTTCAGCAGGTGGTCTTGACCATGTCTACATGCCTGAATGCTCTGAGTTGCAGCCATATGAATGAATTATTAGATATTCGTGTTAACTAGCAGTTTAAGAAGTTTACCTAATAAAGTGACCGGTTAGCTGAGGCTGTCATCTTACCTCGACAGTGCCTGTCCCCCTGGCCAGTATATAGCCCAGTAAGGGTCATCAAAGGGCCATAGCTCCGGCCTTTCTCGCCAGAATTTGCAGCTGGGGGTGAATAGCCTCAGCCTGATCTCAGGAGTCAGGCTCTGCTCTCCTGTTATCTCTGTGTTTTCCAAAATAAAATTCCTGATGTGCTCAGCAGACAGGTAGGCGTTTGAGAGGTATCTGTGTCCTTGTGTCTGCGTAAACAGTTTGTAAAAAAGTTTAACACGGCGACTGCATTTCAGGGGCATTAAAAGCGCTGCTGACATGATAACAAAGCAGAGATAAAAGCAGCCAGGCTAACGTTAGCGGGGCTTTCAGTCCTGTTAGCCACATAGCTGCATTTTTGGAGCGGCTTTTAATAGCTTTCGTTCAAGCTAACAGTTGTAGCCAGTTGTTTGTAAAGCGTGACTCTTCTAAACCTCACAATGCTGCCACAATCAAGTTAACAAGTTTATAAAAAAAAAAAAAAACCCCAGATAAGACGACCCTTGCTGCTTCCCACACGAATGCAAAACAAGGGCGGACGAAAGTTCCTTCGACCGTCTGAAAACAACACGCAGACTCTCGGTTCCGCTCACAACAATTCCTACCCTTGGTTTATATACAGCATTAATTTAATTTTAGCTAATGATCAGCGTGCCTTTATGGTATCTATAGTTTTTTCTTTCTCAGTCAGTGCAGTCAGAAATACACAGCACCCCTGTCAGAGCATATTAAAGAACAAAAGTGCTACTTGACCAAAGGTAATTTTAAAAAAGTAAAATAATTAGAGCGAATATATGGGTGGGAAAAACCATGATTATCTTGAACAATTATAAATAAAGCAAGGTTTCTGATCATTACTAATGTTTACTTTTTTAACTGAATTAGAAAGCGAACAGATTCATGTCAGTCTGTGGAACTCAGCCCCACTGATAAAGCCTATTTTTTTCCCCACCAGTTTATAGAGCTCACGAGGGACAGTTTTGCAGTTTTTCTTGCACCTGATGCAGGCATATTATGTCTCCTTGTCCATCTTAGACAGACGTATTGCAGCTATTATTTTTGTTCCTGCTGGATCTAGAATAGAATTTAGATCAGGGAACATTTCCTGATCAGGATGAATTTCTAGGTGGCATCTAGGATGAAAAAGTCAAAATGAGATTTGATACCCTGCACATGACTGACCACCATTTGTGTGTAAAACAGGTAATGATTGATCAATGGCAGCGGTACTATACTTTGCGGGACCTGGCCGTGTACAGCTGCTACCGATCTTACACAGTCCCCTTAGGAACTACTACCACCCGACACTAGATGTTACACTAAAGGAGAAATAGCAGATTACTCATAGGGATGTGTAACCTATCTCCAGAATATTCTCATAAAACAAAAAACAGTTAAGAGTTTGCACGTTGAGGCAGTGGCCCATGTACTGAAGGCTACAGTCCACACTCCGCGCCCTGGGTTTGAGTCTGACTCAGACCATTTTCTGTGTGTCATTCCCCCTCATTCTCTCCCCACCCTTCCGCCTAGTGTCCTGCCCAGTCCTGTCCTGTCATTACCAATAAAGGCAAAAGGCCTCTTGTTCTAAAATCTCTTCATCTTACAATTCTTTCTTTCTTCCAAAATCAAGTTTTTCACCACTTTGATTGAGCCACACAAGCAAAGCTATTTATTTGTTGTCTCGCCTCTGATTTGCAGCTAGAAGAAAGCTTCAGAAAATATAGACTATTCCCTGCAAAACTGAGGGTAAAACGTACAGGAATATGAGGACAGACAGGTATAGTTGCATGAAATGTAACAATGATGGAACCTTTTGCTGGAAAAGCAGGCGCAGAAAGACAAATCACATGCAAATAGGCACGAACATGTCCAAACAAGTACACCGCCCGTCCCTCCAACCAGACTGACGTAATTGAAAATCTGTAATCGTGTATGTTCTTCATAGAAAATGACTCAAAGACAAGGAATCTGAGGTTGAAATAATAATAATAAAGTGCATAGTTTTCTTTTGGTAAACACTGAAAATGAGTCCCATAGACCCGAACACCACAAAAGAGTTAATAATACATTATAACATTATTATATGACTCTTAATACAGAACACATGGAAACTGGGTAACCATTCTTTTACCTTTTATTTGTATTTTTTTAAATTACAGCAAATATGTCAGCTATATACGACGAATGAAGGATAAGTGAACACTGACATTTTTAGGATTTTATAAAAAGGAACAAAAAGATTAAAAGAATAAAGTGTGTAATAAAAAAACACCAATAATTAAAACGATAAAAGAACAAAGCATTTTGACCAGCATCATGTTTGCAATACAAAATAAACCAAAGCAAGTACTTTACCTAGTTATCCTCGCTAAAGCATTTACTTCAAAAGAATAGAGTGAAAAACAACAGCGCGTATATGATCGGGTGGCTTACTGAGACACAGTCGTACATTATATGCAGTTTATCTGGTGGCAGAGGGGACTGGAGCCCGAGGCTTCAATTATGGCGCCTCTTATGTTCTCATCTTGTGAAAAAGTATTGCTTTTTGATGGAGAAGGTGGAGGAATCCTAATGGATAGTTGTCTTCTTGTCATTGAATTTACCCAGAGCTGACCCCTGTGGCCTAGACTGGCACACCCACAGATCTGCTCGGGGATTGTGTTTACAGATGGCTGCTGTCTATCACAGCTAGCGGGTGTAGCGAGTTGATTTCATATTGGAATTGCAACCTTGAGGCCCCGGTCTATGCATCAGTGTGGAATTGGTGCAGCAGTTTGATCATGCTCTGCACACGGAGAAGATCACATATCCCTTTGTTCTCCATTATACTGGCTGTGCTTCAGTCGTCTTTTTATAGCATCGTATATGATTTGCTTGTTCAGCAGACCTGAAATTTAACAGTTTAAAAAGCAATTCATAGTCTCCATTTACTGAAACAGGAAGATAGTTTTGGCACATGGGAATGAGAATTCAAAGCAAAAGGTTTTTCTTCTGTAGTAATGTATACACAGAGCATGGAGAAAAAAAGAATAGAAGAAGACAAAAATGAGAACAGACGACAGAATTCAGCTGATAAAGTCTACTAAAAATGTTTCCATTATAATTTTTGTGACGTTTGGCTTCTTTTTCATCGAGTTACTCACAGTTATGTTAGTATGTGAAGAGCTTTCTACAGCTCTCCCAGCAAACACTCTAAACTGTGGCAGTAGTTAAGTGTTTTTAAGGCTTAAAGGTTAAATCCCGACAGCGCAGACGGTCAGACCTGAGACAGTTTAATATGAGTATCCAACCTCTATTCTTTCCATCCAACTTGTTCCTCCACTCTGAAATGCAACATTGCTCTTCATCCTTTCAGATTTAAAACTATTCAGTTACTGTTTGCTGCACTTTTCTCCTGCCCAGCCTGGACTAATGACACCTGTAAATT
Organism: Tylochromis polylepis; assembly: GCA_015107715.1. NCBI lineage: Eukaryota > Metazoa > Chordata > Actinopteri > Cichliformes > Cichlidae > Tylochromis > Tylochromis polylepis. The sequence goes on along the minus strand of VVHJ01000718.1, from coordinate 13,775 downwards.
ATCTCCTCACTTTTCCCTCTTTTGATGAACTCTAGAAATCCACAAGTGGCATTCCAAGGGGAAATAAAGGTAGCATTCCTGCATGATGAACTCCCCCACTAAAAGCAACACCTCCCAAAGAGGACCATCACTTTCATCAGTGATATCGCAATGAAACCTCCACCCTTTGAGTACTGGCTATAAATTTCCTCTGTGTCCTCCTGTTCTGTTTCCCAGGGGTTTACAGGACTGCAGACTGCAAACTACAAAGTGTCTTTACAGCCTGAAACCTTTTTCCTTTTAAAAGAATCTGAACCAAAGTAGCATAAAATATGCAAAATAGTGTAACTGTACTTCTCAGAATGTCACGGTCACTGCTTTTTCTCTCCATTACTCCCTCTATTTCTTGTATTTTTTCCCCCTCCTGTTTTCTCTGTTGTTTTTGTGTGTATGGCATTGGCACTCTAATCATCTGCTGATGTGCAATCAGCCTGCACACCTGATGCCTATCCACCAATCAAGCTCTGAGGCACATGCACCCTGTCTTCCCATCTGCTCCTCATCACTTTGTTGTGTCATGGCCAACTCTTCTCTTGTCTTTGATGAGTTTTGTAGACCCGTGTTGTTATCTGGTTCTCCTTCGTGTTGTGTTCCAGCAGGACCGTGTTTCTATCCTCACCCGTCCAACTCTGCACCACTCGATCGGCTCCACTCTCAGCCAACTTCAGCCTGCCTGCCACTGCCAGGCACAATCTCCAGTCAACATCAGCTTAATTAGCATCGAACTGCAAAACTGTAATAAACTCTTCTCACCTCCAGATAGAGCTGAGTCAGAGTCCTATTTTTGCGTCCCTTCGCCTGTTTTGAATGTTTGCAGGTTGCTTAGGATTGGGACAATTTGGTGTTTGTTTGCTCAAAAAAATCTGGAGACTCGGGTAACACACACCACTGTGGGGTCACAAGCAGCACAAAAATATTATTAAACAAAGTACATTAGTTCTGAAATAGTAAAAGACTTGTAAGTAAACAAGTGTTATCGCTCCCCCTATTGGTCAACCTGGTTACTTGAAAAAATGAGGAAGATGAGCTCTGTGTGGATGTGGTGACGTGGTAGAACACAGTCTTGCCCTTAAAACACCACTTTATTTCAGACACAAAGTGAAACCTGTGTCACAAAATACGACAGTTATTTTAATATTTGATATATTTTATATTGTTAGACTATTCATACCCTTTTCTGCTGAGTTGATTTGTAAGTCAACTTTTTCTGGTGTAATGTTATATTGTCAGATCGGCCCAAGCAGACATAAGTACACCTTTTCTTACCCTTTCTTGTACCATTTCCTTCTGTGGAACCACAGATAAAAGATTTTAGAACCAGCCAGCAATGGTAACCTCTGGGCTTTTGTGCAGCAGCAGATGTTCTGCCCTCATGAAAGTAAAATATTCCAATCATGGACTATTAAAAACAAATCTTTAATTCTATAACACTTAGCCTCATGCATTGTAGTTGTTTCAGGGGGTTGCATAAATGTAGACTACCGAGTGAGAATGAATACCTCACTGACAGGGTTGGAAGTGAAATAAAAAAGGAATAAACCCTCACAGCAGTAACTGTAAAATGAAACGTTGTGGAACACCTCCGTTCCTTTCTAAATGTACGGTCTAGTGCATTCGGTGTTAACGAAGATAAGAAAGGAAGCATTATAGCACCTTTCTTGTCACTCCTTAGGATTTAATCAAACACAACAAAGTGAATTTGAAGGTATGAAGACTCAGCAACTGCTTGTTGCCATTAGACTTTGTGTAAGAATTTATCATTCTTTTCTAAGGTTGTTTGCACAAAATTGCATCAATCCCTCTAGGAGGGATGTTTCAATAAGAAAAAGCATACTTTTCCAATCAGTATCCGCAGCTGAGGTTCTTTTTTCTCTTAAACATGTTCATGGTTGCTAAACTAACGTTACCCTTCTGAAGTCCTCGACCACCTGATTCAGTTCCATTCAATTCAGTTTTATTTATGTAGTGCCAATTCACAATAACAGTAGCCTCAAGGTGCTTTGTATCATAAGATAAAGGCTCTACAATGTTAGGAAGAAAGCCCAGCAATCACAGGACACCCTATGAGCAAGCAGTTGGAGACAGTGAGATCTTAAAAACATCCTTTTAACAAGTTGCAGCCTTAAGCAGAACCAGGCTCAGGGAGAAGCAGGCATCAGTGTGACTGGTTGAGGGTGAGGGCAACAGAGCAGCAGAGAGAGGCAGGACCAAAATACACACTATGGGAGAAAGAACCAGCGTGTAATAATTACTAATAATTAAATACAGTAGCTTTTCATCACTGTCTGTTGCTGTATTTCAGATTCATATGGCTTGCATCTCAAGTGTTTCTTTCAGGCTTGTGAGAGATTTATGAAAAACTAGAAGCCCTGATGTGTGTCTCATTATGATAATGGATTTCTAACCTCAGTGATGTTCCTTCAGAGCCCTGCGGCCACTTTACTGTATGTACAAGTGGATCCTGAGCACACCACACTGACTCTGAGCATCCACCGTCCTTACACAACCTCTTTTCACCACTAGAGGATATTCTTAATCATGTTACCTGAAGCAGAATCCCAGGCATGCAAACATACAGCCCAGACTTTCACACAAAGCTTATTGCCATTTCATTTAAAAGGGAACAAAAAAAGTTTTTATGCCAGTGTTAAAAACAGAACTATAACTGGAGACTGAACCCACACATTTTGAGATGTATGTGACAATTACATTTATTATAGACTAGAAACATGTATCAGAGCAGAGAAGCTTTGTTAGATCCAGACGACTATTGATTAAAAAAATCCTGAAAATTATTTAAATTTATTCATTTATGAGTCACTTTTACCTGCAGACACCTTTTTAAGCAACGCTGTTATGAACTGAATGAAAGACAGGTACTGAATAAATCACAGTTAAAGTTCTACCAATGCAGAGACATATTACAGGAAGTTACATAAGCCCTAAATAATGTATTTGACCAGCCATATGAGTAATTTTAGAAGATATAAATCCAGCTGTGGGTCATAGACAGTATTTTAGACACGCAGAGCAGGACTCTTTAAAATATATTTTAGAGTATTTGTATTAATAGAGTCATCTAAAAATCAGCTGAAGTTCTGCCATCAGAATTTCACCTATCACCACTAACAAACCTACCTGATTATATGCAGTATTTATTCCCGGAAAAGAAAGTCACGAAGCTATTTTTAATGATAAACCTATAAAATAAAGCAGGGATGTTTTATTTCCAATCACAAAGATTCAAATGCAGTTTTCAACCTTCTTAAGGGAGGAAATTGTTTTGATAAAAGCACTGGAATTAAGTGGTTGCTAAAACCCCTAAATTTCCAGACGTCAGTGTCCTGGATGACACATACAAACATGTCTGGCAACCTGAACCACCCATTATGTTGTTTTCTAGATGGTTGTTTTGAAGATAACTGGATACTGAACTTAAAGATGTGACTCAAGCGAAAATTAACCTCGTTTGCTGTTGGAGGTTCAGCTGTTTTTCCTCGTGTCTCTTCTATAATTCTTCGGAAAGATGCTACTTGGGATATTTTGTGTCACAATGACTACTAAACATTATGACATAATGCGAATTTTTCTGGGAGGACAGCGCTGTTGATTAAGTACGACCATTTGCGGTTGGCCTTTTTATTTTCAGAAACGTGACTTTGGTCTCCGAACATGTTTGGCTTAGTTGACAAATGTGCACAGCAGGGCGCCAGAGGAAATACTTGCCTGGAAATTCAGAAAGCATAATTTATTTAGAGAGTTTACTCGTTGATTAATACAGATCAAAACAATGAGCTGTAGCGAATTCATTTTCCTCCTTTTAATTATCATGGGATGCGATTGGGGCAACGGGAAAATGATTACACTATATGCTTCAGATGTAGCCTGAATTTACAGACTGCTTGCTACGGGAATGACTGACCGATATGTTTTCAGCGTAACGGAAAACTAATGATAAGAAGTAACACAGTGGTAATTATTGGCTTTCACTACTAAGTAATTAAATAATATTGTGGGGGTAAAAACCCTCTGCAATAGTAACGTCCTTAGAAGAAAAAGTGATAGCCTAGTCTCTGGTTTCTGTAGACAGGAACTCTTAGTGCATTTTGTTGACAATTATTTAGTGTAAAACGAAAAAAAAAAGTCACTTCTGATGACCACAGGGTTCCTTATAGTCACTGGCCACTGCCAACTGCTAGCTGTGAATGTTTTGGGAGAATATTGGTGAAGGTTAAATGTTTCACATTTATGGCGAGGAACATGTGGCACCCAGTTTGATCAGTCATTTCAGTTGCATATGTCCTCTTTGTACCTTTAACTGTAAAACAAAAATAAGGGCATCCGTGGAAAGAAGCAAATAAACTCTGTCTCAGGCGTCAACGCAGGATCAGGGGATTCATTTTTACTTTCAAGAGGGAAACCATGGAAACAGCCCGTGATCGGCGATATTTATTCGCGTGTGGCTGTGTACACGGTGCATGACGGCATATGTGTTTGTTTACAGCGGAGCTGCATATGTATTTGCCAGACTGGGCTAGCTCACAAGCAGATTGCAGCATTAAGTATTATAATACACACGGAGCGATATCTCATTAAAATAGATCACGCAAGTGCAAACTGATAACTGAGCTGCCTCCAAAGAGAAATCCAGTTTTCATCCGTGAGACAATAGTCACACTCATTCGGTCCTTGCTTATATAAAAAAAAAAAAGAAAGCGAAAAAAAAAGAGGAAATGCCCAGCTGGAAGAAGAAAGTATTACTGATGAAACCCATTATCTGTTTAATTAGCTGTCCTTGTACTGACAAAGAAATTTGCTGCTTTTCATGTCTGAGGTTTTGTAGATTATCATCAAATAAATCAATTAAAAGATTTCTTTTAGAGAAGAGCAGTTTTTCATGTTTTTGATTCAAACCGTTGGGTTGACTTGAAACCATTTTACAGATGGCGACTAGTGTCAGATTGAGGCAGAGCCCCAGCGGAGCAGCGAGTGTGTGTGTGAGTGTGTGGTATGTGATTTGTAACGCACACACCACAGTGACACAGTTTGCAGGGAAATTAGACCCAGCAGAGATGGTCATAGTGGAAAGAGATATGGAGAGAAAAGATGGAGAGTTATACAGCGAGAAAGAGACCGGGAGAGTCTTTAGTCCTCTTCTGCTATGTGAAAACCCACCTCTATTAGAAACTTTTTGGAACAATACACCGAGCTGAGGCTGCTGCTCCCCTGAGAATTGCAGACTCATAAAAATGTCACACTAAAACTGAACAAAACAGGCTGTTTCCCCCCTGAAAGGCTTGTGTTTCAAAGACAGTTGTAAGACGTGAAACAGGAGGAGGCAGCACCGGTGGATGACACTTAGAGAAAATAATGGGTTGCACATGCAGGCAGCAGGCTCATCCCTCTAAATACTCCCTGTGTCAACCGGTTTGAATCATCAGCGGGCGACCATGTTTGACATCCCAGGAGAGCGTTTGTGGGTCGCCACTCTGTGCGCTGCTTCATCGGGAGGGATTGTTTGTACTGAGAGAGAAAATAGAGGAAGCGCGGTGGGAAAGATTCCCGGGTAGTTCAAGGTTAAAGCAAAACCCATGTACATGTATATGGGAAAACCGAAAGTGTCAGTGGTGAGATAAAAATGTGAGCGGTTAAGGAATTTGTAATCATGAACTCGTGAGGAAAATCCCTCTCAGTCACTTTACACTTTAATAATTGTTTTACTTTTACAATGAGATGGTAATGCACTGAATCACAAGTCGAGGCCCTTAATACAGGGCCCATATTTAGACTTTGGACACAGTGTCAACATTTCACATACCCACCATCTAACTTTAGCAAAGAAGCTGCAGTATTCATTGCTTATACCAGAAGGGTAACACAAGTCTACATTTGCTCTGATACATACTGGAAACTCATATTCTGTGGAGGACTGGCGGGGAAAGATGTTTGCTTTATTTCAGGGAAAAGTCTTTCTTCTCAGCTCGCGGTGACTCAGGGATTGTCTTAAGCACATACCCGGCATGCCACACAATCTGTTATAAGCATCTGCATTATGTTCACAGGATGACTTTGACCTCAGTTCTCTGTACAAGACAACATTTCTTCTTAATGCCGATTTACTATAGCAGTAAGATTCTTCGTCTTTGTCTCACGGAGCTGTAAGATATGTAGATGCAATTCTTCCACGATGACCACAAACTCCCATCCTGAACATTTAGCTGAATAAATAATGGAGTCTTTTCTGCATGTGTCACTGTCTTATCTATTATTGATTGCTCAGATGACCAAGCACAGAACAGTCATTTATAAGTGATAGGTTTATATAATTTCAAATCTGTTGCTATGGACTGAAGTTATTACCGCAATAGTCTGGTTTTAACTGTGTGAGCGTCATTACTTTCCATCGGGCGCAGATCGCTGATAAATGAAAAGGTGGATTCCCTATTTCTTTTGATATCACATCATAATCTCGGGCACTCTAATGATTCACGTCTGTGATCCACAGCTCTAGGGAGGCCAATCCAGAGCCTGGACCTCAACACAACTGAAACAATGTAGGATCATGTTGACAGAGAACAGAACAAAAGGCAGTCAGCATCCACAGAATAACTTTGAATGTCCTTTAAGAAAGATGGAGAACTTTTCCTGAAGGCTGTTGAATTGAATTAAGGAAAGCTTACCAAAAGGATCTCAAGCTGTGTTGCAGAATTAAGGTGGTAATACCAAATATTGGTCCGAAACCACATTAAAATTGTACAAACTCTGTTTATGCCTTATATATTGTGCTTCCATGTACGTTTGTGTGTTTAAATAACGCATTTGCCATTTTCCTATTCAGAAATAAGTGGTGGCTCTAGACTTTTGCATAGTACTATAAATGCTGCTAATATTTTGAACTTTTTCTTTTAAAATATCTGCTTTCACTGGAAACAATACTCATGAGAGCAAATGTTGGGGTTTCTGCCAATGGATGAGACGGCTGCTTGCACCTTTGGGTTGGAGAACGTGTCCTGACTGTTGTCTGTTGTTTTCCACTGCGCTGAATGACAATTCAGAGTATTCCAGCCTTCTTGGAGTCTCTGGTTGGGGTGCTCAAGTGTGCAAAAGTCTTGTGACTCTATCGTCTTACTGGGAAACTTCAACACTCACATGGCCAACAACAGCGAGACCTGGAGGGGTGTGATTGGGAGGAATGGCCGGCTTGATGTGAACCCGAGTGGTGCTCTGTTATTGGACTTCTGTGTGGATTATATAGTGTCTATGACAAACACCACATTTGAACGTACAGATGTCCATAAATGCAAGTGACACCAGGATACCCAAGGAGATTCACCCTGCGCTCCTAAAGGCTCTGGGTGTTGTAGGGCTATCCTGGTTGACATGTCTCTACAACATCACGTGGAGCTCTGAGGTGGGGCCTATAAACTGGCAGACTGGGATGGTGGTCCCCATCTATAAGAAGGGATGATCGGCGGGTGTGCTGCAATTACAGGGGGTCACACTCATCAGGCACTCTGAGAGAGTTTGCCCATTAGTTGTACCTTGGATGCAGTAGCGACATTGTGGGTTTTGTCCTGGTCGTGGAACAATGGCCCAGCTTGTTATTCCCTCAGGGATATTTGAGGGTGCACTGATGTTTGCCTAACCAGGCTACATGTGTTTTGTGGACTTTGGTAAGGCATTTGATCCCATCCCTGTGGGGAGTGTTTTGGGGTATCTGGCCCGTTGCTACGCGCGATTTGGTCCCTGTACAACTGTTGGTCGGTTGGTGGGTTTTTGGGCGGTCCAGTCACTGTCCTTGGTTTCTGTTACACTGCTCCTCCCTGTGGAGCCAAATCTAAAATTATAATAACTTGAAATCAGAGATCCTAAGCTCTTTGAAAATAAAATTACCAGAAAATTGTCAATTGCCACTTACCACTTAATCACACACACACAAATTATGATCATCTTGTCAATTACAAAAATGAAGAATAGATGTAATAAACATACATTTATTCTGCCTATTTCTGAACTTACAAAATAAATCTGGTTTTGCCTTAAATAAATCTTGTAACAAAGGACTGAAACCATAACCATCTTTAGGAAATTATTAACTGAGGTCATAATCTAAGTGGATTTATAGTCTACTATATCAGACTGCTGCTTGCCATTATAATCCAAGGTACTTCCACACTTGGCTTCAGTTTCCAGACCCGGAAGCTATGCCAGTCTTTTATATATAGTGTATAGATGACAGCAGTGTGACTGAGGAATGGCATTAAAAGTGCATAATAGTGAAATTAATCATTAAACGCAAACATAAAAGATGCAATGTAAATGCTTTGTGAGGAGAACTGCAGACCTGAGTCCTAATTCTCTGTGTGTTTACCACCATGAGCTTTAGCTTTCACTTACCAAGTGTAATGTGATTAACTGCTAATATAGAAATATTGATTATAAGTGTGTAGCAAGCTAATTTGGTTTCGGCAAGTTAATAATTCCAGTTAGTCAATATTTCCCCAATTAACTTCTCTTGTGTGGTGAGGAATAATGGCACCTTGCACACAGTACCCTGTAATCACCCGTGATGCATATATATATATATATATATGTGCACACAGAGCAAACAGGCTACATAAGATGAAGCCTAGGCTTGCTTTTTTCTTCTTCTCTACTTTAGGTTTAGCACCTGGGTCCCATTAGACCACTTAAACACTACAGAGACACATGTAGACATACAACCTGAATGCATAAATTGCTCTACATGAAGAAATTTCTTCCGCAGCCTCCTGCTTGGCACCTGTGTTATGTTACAGTTAGGGTTAAAAGTGTTCTCACTGCATTTCTCCCAGAGCATAAAACAGATTACAGTCGTAAAGACCATTTTTAATGCTAATAAGGTTTTAATAGGGTTTTAAAGCAGCAAAGGCAACACACAACACACTTTTGTTGTGATACTAAAATGTTATCTTATCAATTACAAATACGTAAATATGTTTTTATATGATCGGTCTCTCTCTATATGTAGATACGTACATATAATTGCTAACTACATAAAATGGCTGCAGAGGCAAACAGAGGAAATGATTTTGTGCCTTTTAAAAACCCTTATGTTTTTAGATAATGAAATCATAATAAAATAATAAGATATTTTTAGATAATGTAGAATTTGATTGATTCGGCACTCACAGCCTTTAGACCTGAATACAGAAGTATGTTCTCCTGCTTTAACTACCATTACTACAAAAGTAACACAGTTTATATCATTAGCTGTTTAGCTGTTTTTAATTATGAGCACTTGCAAAGAAATTTGTACATCATAAAGATCATTTAAAGGTGCTTAAATGATTTTTTTTCCAAACATTTTTCTTTTTAATTTTTGCCACCACCTCAGTATAATGGAGGTAAACACAACAACCGCATGTGCTGCAATAATACAATAATGGTTCATCCTTTTCGTGCTGTAATATGTGCCATTCGTGACACTCAGAGTACTTCATCTGCTTTACTGCAGTCCTCTTTTGCTTTTTAAAACTGAAGTCTACAGCCATTAACATGGCAATTTAATGTTGTCTGTAAACTGATCATCTATTTGTGTGCTCGCTTATTTTTTATTTTCCATTACATGAAACCTGTGCGTGTGTCCTTGATTGTCCAGCTGCAGACACTGCATACGTTCTATCTTTCTGAAATAAAAAATAGGTCACGTATTTCATAACAATACAAATTTAAAATATTCACAACAAGGTTGGTGGATTGGGATTTAAAAGGTGAAGGATCCAAGGATATTTAGTCCCCAGACTTAAGAAGGAAAAAAATCAAACATAATATAAACTGATAAAATGTTTGCCCTTGAGCATGTAGAATGTCTGTGGACTCCATCTGGCTTATTTAAGAAAGAGTCCAGATCTGCCCAAGATTCAGAGAAAGGCGAAGTTTGATGGGGCCACACCTTTGTTCATTTTTCTCTGTTTGAGTTCATGACTGTCAGAAGATCTCAGTTAAATCCACCCAGTACCTCTAAAGCAGGCTTGCGGTGATGGTTCACACTGACCATGCAAATCTGACATTAAATAATAAAAAGTCTCTCCTTTATGGAAAATGCTGCACACAACATAAAGTGCCTTTTTTTTTAAAATTAGCATACAACTTAAAGTATGAACATCTTGTACATATAGAAGCCTGTTAAATTGTGCCAGTTTTTTCACAAAACTGTGAAAATGTAAAAAGTAAAATTCTAAAATAAGTTAAAATTAGAACCTGCACATAGGCACTGTTAGTATTTTGTAAGTAGTGGTAACTTACGGAGACACACAGATTACATACGTTTTTTTGTTTGTTTTTTTACATTAATGGATTTAATAAATAAATAATATACTCACTGTATAATTAGATTCCCCTTTCCTTTAAAATTGCCATTTGTTAATTTTAGTATCTTTATGTACTGAAAATGTCGACTTAAAGTCAGAAGAATTAAATGGCAAATATTATGAAACTACATGATAAGTCATGGACTGTATTACTAAATGCTTACAAGCTTGATTAGTGGGACACATGACTATGCTGTTACTGTTTTCCATTTGTGAATTGATTAGAAATATGAATCACTCGAGTTTCTCTATAATGAAATGTAATAGCAGTTAACACCATTAACTGTATTTATATAGGCTACAGTTGTAAGTATTTTAAGTATACAGTAAGAGGAAATGCAAACGAGTATGCAAACGAGCACCACTATAAAAGTGGAAAAGGGCTTTTAAACAATGAAAATAATTCTTCCTTATGAACTTTTTAAATGCACTCTTCATAACTGAATCCATAATCTGCAAATGTCCCTTTTCCTGTCCCACAGCTCTCAAACTCCAGTGCTCTGTGCACTTGTTGCAGCTCAGCAGGTCTTTTGAGGACTTTGGGCCACTCTCCATAACCACATACACATTTTATATGCATATCTTTTTCTTTTTGCTTTTACTTTATTTGAATCTGAAATGTAATCAAGACGGCCTGTGAAAGTCAGATCCATGGACTTTACACAATAACCTCTTACCAAGAGGTTGGGGTCAAGACTGTACCGCCACTTTAAAGAAACCAAGTCAATGAGGCCAATATAGCCAGACAAAAATGAACATGAATCGATGTCATGGATGCGAAATATATATTTTTAAGCACTGATGTGTTTCACAGTCGATCACAAACCATAGATGTTCATGTGGTGTCTGTCCCTTTGAGTAAATGCAGAGAAGGATGATCTCCCCTCTTCCTCAATAGACAGCCTCCTCTGCCACTTCCTGCTCCTCAGCTGTGAAAATTTGTGGGCCTTGTGAATTTGCTTTCCACTGCAGTATGCAAGGGCAGATGTGCTGGCAGATGTTAGCACATCAAGGCTTGACAGTATAGCTGTTGACGACTCATCAATGTTTGAGGGTGTCAGGGTGAATGTGGAAGGTAGGAGTTCTCTCTCTGTTGTAAGCCTTGGAGCATTATGCTATTTGTGATTCCTTTTTTGTTCAGTGTGAATATTTCTGTTGCCTTGTAACATGGCTCGGCTGCCTTTTGTGAGCATGTGTTGGATTTTGTTCATGCAGGACAAAAAATGAGAAAACTGAAGCTCGGAAAGCTTCCATACCACATCACGTCATGGTCCTCCTCTCCTCAGTTTGCTACACAATTTCACTTCTGTTTAAATAGACAAAATAAAAGTGCTTCACCAGAACATGAACGGGAGCTGAAGTATTTGTTGTTTACAACTATTTGGAGACGTCTTTCCTCTGAGTTTATTGCAGCTTTCATGCAGCAGCAGTAGTAACTCAAGTGACTTGTTTTATGTTATATGATACACTATACCTTTCTTCACTACAAAAAAATACAGTTGTGGTCAGTTTACATACACTCATCATGGGCATGGATGTCTCAGTAATTTTGGGACTTTGAATGCTTTCTTCAGGGTCAGAAGTATTTATGCCATATAAATACTTTATATTCATAAGCTCTCACTAATATTTGGTTAAACATTCCTTTGCAAGTTGCACCTTGATAAGATGGTTATGGCATAATTTTGGCTGTATATTCTTGGCAGAATTGATGGAGTTCACTTAAATTGGTTTCGTGGTATGCACCCAGCTTTTAAAAATAGCCTTCAAATTTTCAATTGGGTTGAAGTTGGAGCTTCTGGAAGACCCAGAATTATGCTGCAAACTTGTTGATGGCTACCAAAAGTGTCTGGTTGAGGTGCAACTTTTTTATTAGTGGGGGGTGCATGCATACTTTTGAGCCTGTGTGGATTAGAGAAAAGATCTTTAATGATGCAATCAATACTGTGCAATACTGAATTACAATACTATCTATCTATCTATCTATCTATCTATCTATCTATCTATGGTTTTCTTCTTCTTATTAAATGGTTAGTTGGTTAGCGTTCTGAGCAGTCACCAGCACATGCACGCACACACACTAGTGTCAGCATCTCTTCTCCTGAACTACTTAAAAAGGTAGTCACTAAATTAATTAATTAATTAAATTAATGTACATTTAATTATTAATAAAAACTAGAGTGAGTATTAATAATCTATATATATTAATAGACCCTCATTTTTAATCTTTTCTAAGCTGAGCGAATCATCTGGCCTTTTTGTCTGGTGTCAGCATTTTTGCGTGCTGCAAATAGAATACTCTATTTAGTGATCAGCAGCCGATAGCGTACCAAGACAGGCAGCAATGGACTATCAAAAGCTGGAAAGATGAAGCTTGTACATATGGATGTAACACAGGGCAGGGTTAATTGAAGAGCCGCTGTGTACCGGCCCTACAAGCACTCACAGCAGCCCATTCGTTCATTTTCATTACTGACACTTTATTGCCCAATCAAATCTCTTAATGCAACCAGCCCTTCCCCTACCTTCACTGTAGAACACTTTCCTGTGGTGAAAGGGTGGAGCTGAAAAGCTAAGAGAGAGAAAAAAAGAAACTAAAAATACAGTGCAGCAAAATGTGTCAAATGTTAGCAGCTGCACCATCAAGAGTAGTTCCAGCAATAACTACTAACCAGCCTTCACCCTCACAAGAAGCTGCTGTTGTCAGGGTTAGCTGCGAGAAAGAGACAGAGGAAGGTAACATTAACGTGGTAAGAAAACATAATTTGGAAGGGAGAGATTCAAGGATTCAGGTAAAATGAATGGTACTTTGACCATGAGTCACTCTTAAGAGCTAAAGTGTAGCTTATAATTGTCACATGCTGCACTGCAGTGAAACTAAGATGCCCTAACGCAACAACAACTACACACACACACACATATATGTGTGTGTGTGTGTGTGTGTACAGGAGACGCCGCAGAGAACATTCTCCTGCAACATCCTCCAGCATGACCGGTTTGGCAGTGGGTCAGTAATGGTGTGGGGTGGCATTTCTTTGGGGGGCTGCACAGCCCTCCATGTGCTCCCAGAGGTAGCCTGACTGCCATTAGGTACCCAGATGAGATCCTCAGACCCCTTGTGAGACCATATGCTGGTGCGGTTGGCCCTGGGTTCCTCCTAATGCAAGACAATGCTAGACCTCATGTGGCTGGAGTGTGTCAGCAGTTCCTGCGAGACGAAGGCATCGATGCTATGGACTGGCCCGCCCGTTCCCCAGACCTGAATCCAACTGAGCACATCTGGGACATCATGTCTCGCTCCATCCACCAACCACAGACTGTCCAGGAGTTGGCGGATGCTTTAGTCCAGGTCTGGGAGGAGATCCCCCAGGAGACCATCCACCA
>VVHJ01000714.1:0-11733 GCA_015107715.1 Tylochromis polylepis | reverse complement strand
AAAATAAAAAAAAAAAAATAAAAAATTTTTTTTTTTTTTTTTTTGCTAGCCTACACCTGAAGAGGAGGATGCACAACAGTTTTCAAGTAGTTTGTGTTTTCTTTCACAGAAGCTCACAAATGTTTGAGTCAGTATGACAGCTGCTCCTGGTTCTCCTCATCACTCCAGCTGTTGAAGCCATCAGTCCCAAAGTACCGGTCCCCGAAGTCCCCTAAAAAAAAACACACAGCAGCTCACTCAGAGCGGTGCAGAGATCGCCCCTGAAGCCAGGCAAGGGAAATATATAAAAGAAAATAGAAAGTACTGAAAAACACAGCATGAAGAGACAGTAAAGTTAAATAGCTGCAAAGGTTGAATGATATGAAAAAAAAGGTTAAACTGAATTTCTGCTTTTGCGATAGATCTCCCACTTTCTCTCTCTCTCTCTCTCTCTTTTTTTTTTTACAAGCAATGGCTCAATAAGAGAAAGCTATTTTTCCACTGGTATCTTTCAAGGACATTAAATTGATTTTATGTTCACTTTTCACTTTCTAATTAAACTCAACTCGCTTCCTACCTGCTCGAATCTAAACAACAACTGTCTGGACAGACATCAGTGTAAACACACAACCCTCAAACATTTAAGAGACTCTCAACTTCCAAATATGTGCTCGGTTACTGTGATCAAATGAAGAATTTCTGGTAAAAAATCTATGCTTCTACAGATATTCTGTTATCAGTCAGATTTATAATAAATCTTCCTACAATACACACATGCTACAGTATATCTGTCTGTATGTTTGTTTCTTTGTCCAAAAACTCCTCCTAGGCTGTCAGGAGTCGAGCAACCAAACTTGGCGCACACGGACATCGTAGGTCCCGGAAGTTTCTTATCTGCATCAGATATTACAACATCATCATGTTGTCTAGCAACCGCCTTGCAACAGATTAAAATGACCTGTGTTTTTTTTTTGCATTTATGCACCTATAACACCTTATGAAAACATCCTGTTGTTTTAATTTTATGACAGTAACATCTAATTTATATCCACAAAAGTTGAATTACACGTGATATATTATGACACCATCATGCTGCTTAGCAACCACCTACCCACGGGCTTTAATGACCCATTTTGAGCATATAAAAACATCAACTACCCCTATTTTTTTGTCTCAGTGTGATTAAAAATATCAGCTTGCACAAACACACAGACACAATACTGTAGCATGGGTATGTATATAAATACATATGAAGTTGCACTATTTGACTGACCCTTATTATGCAACCCAAAGACTTATTTCTCTAAAACTATAAACATTTGACGCACAGTTCTTAACGAGTCTTAATTGATAGGTAGAGATTTATGTTACATCTGCAGACTTGATTGAATGTTCACAACTACCAGCCTGCTATCTGTTTTTTTTCTGGTAACTATAGCATTTATAAATTTGTGCATTTCCCTGTTTGCATTTTTTTGTATGTGCTTTGACCTTAAAGGCCATCATATGTCATATTTAATTCTTGTTTTTTCTCACTGATAGAAAAAGTGCAGACCAAATTGTTCTTTAACTTCCCTTTTTTATTTCACAGCTAAACAACATCTTCTCCTGCAAATCTTTTGGGACTCGCTGCAGTCAAGCGTTTGGTCCTCGGCAAAGCTGAACACAGACACTCCTGATTTTGGCTAAGCTGAACTGTGGGATCTCTGATATGTCCGCGTTCGGCACTGCTGTCCCTAACTGCATTTTCACACTTGAACTTCAAACAGCGTTGCCAGGATCAGGCTGTGATCAGGTTTCCACAGCTATCTTTTCTGATGTGCATGCTTCAGGAAATAGTCAGCTTCAAACACACTTTCACTACTAGAAATACTCTGTGTGGATTAGGCAGGGTGCTGCCAGGATAGCGCAACTGGAGGCAGGACAAAGGATGACCACTCATTAGCAGCAAATGTACTAGACGATTAGCTACACCATTCACACATTGGTGCAATCTGATACCAAATGGATCCTGTACTAGGCAGCAGGCAGATTAAAGACCGGCTAAAATGCGATGTGACTGCATTGGACATTTGTGTTAACACTTGTCCCTTTATCAGGTAAGTGTGAGAAAAGTGGTTGGCAAGATAATAACACTAGTAGTCCGTGAAATAAATATTAATAAAATAATAACTAATGCATACATAATAAATCATTTTTAAAATTTTCATTTATTATTTTACAAATATAAATATCCTCCTGAATCTTACCTGTCCCTGAAAAGATGTAGGGCTGAGATTTCAGGTATAATCTTATACTTCCTATACCTGCAAATTTCTTGTGTCAGCTTGTGCACCTCAAAAAACAGTTGGAGTATTTTCACTTGTATTCCCTGCAGGACAAGTTACATAATCATATGTAAGTACTTATGTTTGTAAAGCTAAGAATGGGCCCTCTGATGCGCACGTTACTCACTCACTCACTCACTCACTCACTCACTAAGTAGTGACAGAAAGAGAGGCTTGCTTCAAATCTAACATGACACAATCAGAATATTATAAACTGCTGGTACAAGAAATTAAATTTGTCAACTAGAAAAACAGATGCTTATTATCTTTTATCTGCTGCTTTTTATTTCCTGCACAAAGCTAAAATCATGAACCTGCACACTGAAGGCGGTGTGGTAAGCTAATGAAGATTTATGAACTTCCATTAAATTTTTATTTTTGCATGTCAGCTATAATTCAAAAGTTTTCTCCCTGAAAAAAACAAACAAACAAAAAACACTTCAGGTAAAATGTGTGCACAGGTAGGAACGCAGGCCATCGGAATTTACAAGTCAGTACGTGAAAGAATGAAAAGATGCATGGAAGCGCTTACCGATACCAGGAATTACATGTAAAAAATCATCCAGGCTCTTGTCCACAGCAGTGGTGATGATTTTGACCTTTGGGAAGGCATAGGCCACCGAGTGCACTCCGAGCTCTGCCATCAGCAGTGACACCAACATGATCTTATCCTCCTGCACCTCATGATCCTGCTCAGCCACACACATCACAGCAACAACTGTTAGTGGCTTCTTGATCACTATAAGAAGCTCAATGAGTGGAAAGGATTCATTTGGGTTTTTCCTTGCAGGAATAATACTACTCAAACTGCACCAGAGAAAAAGAATAACATCTACTCAATGCCCACACAGATGGGTAATAAAACACATGTGACTGTCCAAGAGGAGAGGGTGCCTACTGTTGCCTTACTGCAGAGTAATGATGCTAATTTCCACCCACCAATAGGACTCGAACTGCCATCATGGCAGCAGCGCCGGTGGAGACCGTGCTGTCCATTAGGATGACATGATCTTCACTGATGTCTTTGGGCAGACGCAGGTAATGCAGCTGGTGAGGCCAGAGAGGAGGAGACCAGTTACCATGGTTACAAAAGCAGGAAGGGTAGTTACCACGGAGACACACATCATGTGGAAGGGGGAAAAAAATTAAAAAACAATCAAAACATTTTCATCTTTTGTTTGATGTGATTTTTGAGACACACCCAGGAGCGCGTGAATTTGGTGGCACATGGATTTGACGGTAAATGACTCATATTTTTCTACCTCTGGCTCGCCTGAGTCGAGGTTGGTCTGGATGAGGATCTTGCCGATGCGGACGTCCTTGCACACGGCCCTCAGGGCGGGCTCCATGGTCTCGCCTGCACGCAGGATCGACACACCGGTGATCTGAGGAGACGGGGCAGCAGAGCAAGCATGATGACAGAAACCCTGGGGACATACTCGACTGGAAGCTAACAAGACCTTGTAAAACAAGAACATCACTTACCCCTTTACCGCTGTAACTGCAGCCCTCGTACTCATGGCCCTGTGGGGTCTGAATTGAACATGGCTGCAAATGCAGAAGAAGAAATGATGTTTTATTATACACCAAACACTCCACAAACAAACACACCGACATAAAAAAAGTGGCACTAAATAGAAAATATGAAAATATAAACCTGATCTTTAGCATAAACACTACATTTGCACTATAGTAGAGTACTCCGATTTTTTTTCTTTTTTTTGCTGTAATGAGTATCATAATGACTTATTTAGTTACTTTTTCAGTAGGTAATCCCTATGAGTCAAAAGCTCAAGCTTCACACTCTCAATGTAAGACGGTTTTCTTTTCTTTTTTTTTGTCACTCTGTGTGATGGCAGTGAGAACAGAAATCCCTAACACGGTCATCTCATGCACACACCTCTGGCTAGCAAGCAGCCCAACTGACTTAAAAGATTTTGTTCATGAGGGGCAGCCAGTCAGAAGAAAGTTGGCTTAAATGTAATGGAACCTAAAGGGAGAGAAGCTTTGAAGATTTGAGTTGCACCTAGGCTCTTCAACCCCTTAAAAATAAGGTTTATTTTTAAACTGTGAATTATGCAAAGCTGCATAAGTGCAAATGGGCATAATGGGTCCACTTCAAGTTTTATCATATTTCCGTGTTACTTTCCTTGCCAGAAAAACCCCCAAAAAACAAATAAAAAAAAAGAAAATCCCCGGTGAAATTAATTGTTACTGTTTTATGTGATTGAGGAGAAGCTAATAATATCAGCTCATTATGCAGAAAGGTAAAGTCAGCAGATTCAGAATGTGAAGTATGAAACATGCCCTCTGGATAATATGACTAACATGCACAAGCTAACTGTGAAGGGGTCTCTAATGAGGTGCTTTACTCAGTAAGCCTAACAAGTTTTATTACAAGAGTTCACTTCAAAAAGGGCAGCTTTTTACTCCTCAATTCAACATAAATAGTGTTCACTTAGCTTTAACACAAGTACATTTTCAGAGAAATACAGAGAAATAATTATATGTTCTGTTAAGGGGTTTTAGTTGTTAACAGCTGGGCAAACAATAGAAGGTATGAGGATCAAAAAGTGAAAACAGGGTTGTTTGCACTTCAGTGAATCAAAGATGTAACAAAAAAAATCTTAAGAAAGAAAAATAATCACAAGAAAGCTTTACAGCTGTTTTGATGACTGCCTGCAGTGTATGTTGTAAAAATGATAGAAATACATGAATATGAAGCTGAAGTGGTTTTCATACACAGGTATGTAGAACATAACACTATAGCTACAGACAAAATTTCTTGTTCGCGTGACAGTGACAGGCATCACTGAAATTTGGGAGCTGACAGGGTTCACCATGGCTCATTTTGCTTTTTCAATTGATACAGCTGATTTATGAAACATGAAATGTAAAATTCAGATTATTTTTTAATACTTGCTCATACTTGGTGTGACTATTTAAAGGAATATGTGTATTGCATTTTCACACATCCAGCAGGCACATTGCAACTTCGTTGTTGTGTTTGTGTCCGTGTCCATCAAGGGGTGCCAAAAGCTGCAGTTCCTTTAGTGACCACTTGAGGCTGGATGCAAAACAAGTAAATCCCCATATACTCCCATCTTAAAATGTCCAACTTTACAGCATAAAAAAAACGTTTTTTGGGGCTCCACGGATAGTTCTGACCCTTCCGACAACTCTGAGACAGGTGACTCACCCACCAGGATGCCTGAGTAAAGGACGTGGCTGCGCTGATTTACAGGGAGCCAAACAGTATCTGCTCGGACTCATCACAACACAACACTTCACTTCACCGTGTGTGCTGTTGGTGACTTTTGGAGCATTTTGATTGATAACCTGACTAATGTTATGGCTTGCTGTGTAGTCAAACCCATCCCAGAAGTTTGTTCTTCAGTTTTGGTGAGTGGAATTCTGGTGTTTCATTGCTATGTAGCATTAATTCTCTGGTATGTTGTTTCTCAAGCCCTTTTATCCATACAAGGTAACTTGTGGCTCCAAAAAAAGCAACATGTTGGGGACCAAAATGCTAATGTTAAAGCTTCGAAATGCAGTCAGCTTTGAAACCAAAACTACGAATTAAAATATGAGAAACTCATATTAGATTTGGAGGGAATGAATTCCTGTTTCTTTTTGTTTGTTATTTTGTTTTAATCACTGTGAGCGACTCTTTTCATGTAAGGGTAATCATATTAATAAAAAATAATGATTCTAGCCATTCAATCCAAGTCCACTCACCTGAGATGGTAGAAATGTTAGAGCATGCTCTATGAGAAGCCGCATTAACCTCTTTGAGTAGAAGATAAACTCGTCTCGGCTGGTTTCTTTGTTCCTGCGGCGGAGGAAATCAAAAAGGTTTTAAATTTCAGATTATAGGACTGCAGGAAGGAGATCACGATCACATGTCACTACCTGATGATGGTGTGCAGGCCTCTGACCTGCGGCGTACTCTCGAGGACACTGAGCGTCTGGGGCAACGGCTGCGTCTGCTGGGCAGAGGCCAGGAGTGCCCTGAGATAAAGCAGATCAGATCGAAAGGTTTAACTTTGTTAGTCCGACACACTATCAGAGAAAAGAGATTCTGAGGCGGCGGGGAGTTCTCAGAGAGGACAGATGAGACACAGTGTGGAAGCCATAGAGGACACAGTTTGAATATAAAATTTCCAATTAAAATAAGCGGACCAAAGTCACAGAAGTGAAAATATGTATCAGCATACCTGACACTGAGTTCACGCTGCATAAAGGGAGGACAGAGAAAGACGATAAATGAAAATAATAGTAGAGAAAAAAATAATGTTTCAGAAGATAAGGATGGTGACCCTGCTTTTCCTATTGTAAAAAAACAAAAAAAAACAACAAAAAAAAACTTTTAATATCTTGCCCTGACACTGCCAATGCAGTAAAAGCATACTTGGATAGAAAAACCAAAAGAAAACACTTTCAGTCATGGATTGGCCTCCCCACAGCTGGGACCTCAACATTACCGAAGCAGTGTGGAATCATCTTAACACAGAACAAAACAAAAGGCAGCCAAAATCCAATTAAGAGTTTTGAATGTCCTTCAAGAAGCTTGGAGAACTATTCCTGAAGACTACTAATGAAATGACAAGAACGCTTGCCTTAGAGTTCAGGCTGTGCTGAAGAATAAAGGTGGTCACACCAAATATTTTGCATGTGAGCTCATTAGAACTGTACAAACTCTGTTTCTGCCTTATATACTGTATGTTTGCACGTTTCAATAAATCACCGCAGCTCTTTCCCATTTTACCAGCAAAAAAATGAGGGATGGCTCAAAAGACTTTGGCAGAGTACTGTATGATTTTAGTTGGTTTTCTTCTTTCTTTGTATTTCAGATACCTAAAATCGACATTCACATCTACTCTTTGTTTTTAGTTTTAGTTACTGAGTACATTTGTTCCTAATTATTTTTTTAACTGAATAGATAATTTATTAAAACAGCAGGGCACTGAGGATTTTATCATATGTGACTCAAACTGGAGTACACATATACTGCTTTTACTGGGGACTGTTTTCAGGATGGGCCACATTCGACCGACTCATCATGTTCATCACAATAAAGGAACATGTCATCCACTCCAACTGTAGAACTCACTTTTCACTGGCTTTTGGTCAACAGTAGAGGTCACACGGCTACATACCTAATACTTGTAAAATCAACAAATCGCAGGTTTTGTGTTTTTAATTCAGTTTGCTGGCAATATTTTTCAAAGTTAAAGGGTTAAAAATGTGAAAAGCTTGCTCGATGTATTTTTCTTCTGAAGCCATCTATCCCACAAAGAATTGGGAGTCTGCATGTTTCAGCTTTCAGACACATGGTGGCACCATGCTCTCAAGTATACAGAGCATCTTTGGTGACTCACCTCCTCCAGCTGGCTGTGAACATGCTGGACAATCAGATCAATGGCCACCATATTCCCACCACCTTGGAGGGAACAAAAAGCAGAGAGTAGCCAGAGTTAACAAATATGTCCAAACATTTTGGTTTAGGTGGTCTTTAGGAAAGATGAGGCCTGTCTGGCTCACCTCTTGGTACAACAATATCTGCCAGCCTCATGGTTGGCTCGATGTACTGCTCAAAGGCTGGCTTCACAAACTTGTTGTATTGCTTGATTACGCCTTCAATGTCCCGTCCACGCTCTGTGATGTCTCTGCGGAGCCGTCGGACGAGCCGAATGTCTGAGTCTGCGTCCACAAAGATTTTCATATCCAGGAGCTGCAGGTGTAAAGAGCAAACACCCCTGAACGGTTCAATAATGTTCATTTCAGCAAAGCAGCTGCACAAACAATTCCTGGTGATGATTAGTCTGCTTCACTCGAGAATTCTTCAAAAGAAAGGAAATAAAAGAATGCACTGTCTTACCTGAAGAAGCTCTTTGTCTGCAAACGACATAATTCCTTCAAAAATGATCACACTGGCACCGTACACATTTTTCTGCAAGAAGAGGAGGGAAAACCGAGTCTTTAAAGAAGAAAGCGGCGCCACAAACAGTCGTTTGAGCTTTTATAAGATTAAAGCTGCAGTGTGTCACTTTGACACATAGTTTTTAAAAATTTAAATTTCATTTAAGTTGAATACATTTTCAGCTATGAATGCTGCTGACTCAACACTGGGATTCTTTCTGGTCCATCTCATCTTTGGCATAATCAACTCTGGGGTTCCTTTCAAGCAATAAAACCAAACTCACCCAGTCTTTATGTCTCCTGTGTGTGGTGAAATCATACACCGGGATCTTCACACTCTTGCCCTGCTTCAGTTTTCTCAGGGTGGAAACCAGCAGCTCAAAGTCAAATGCTCCCGGGTGGTCAAAGTTATAGTCGTTCTTTGTAGCCAGAGCCTGCTCCTCGGGGGATAAAACCTGAAAGACACAAAGTAAAGATGAATTTCAGAGGATCTTCCTGATTAATTATTTAAAGATTTTAAAGGCCCAATCAATATGAACCATCAAACTCCTGGGCTGAAAATGCAGTTTTGTTATAATTCAGTTCCTCTTTCTCTAATAGCCAACGATCACTTTAGGCTCTGCAAACGAGTCAGTCCTCATAGACTCCAAAGTCAAAATGCACAACTTAACAGCATTCAAATAATGTTTTAACTCTGGTACAAAACACAGCTTTGATGTTTTAAGTTAATTTACCCATTTGTGACGAGTGTAGTGAGGGTGAATTTTTCAAAAACGGACCCATTTATCCTTTGCTAAGGCCTAAAGTTAGGAACGTGGAACATCTGACTGACTGGCGTGAACTGACAGGCATCACTTCAGCTTATGTCAGTCACTGAGATGGACCTCTCAATTGCATTTGCACCTTCTTATTAATGCAATTATCTGACAAAAACTATGGATTGCTGCGCTGTTAATTGTGACAACAGATTTTTTTCTGTGAAACTGTGTTATTACTTTTAGATTATATTAGTAATTAGCTGATACCTTTGTCTGTGGCCGTAGAAGAGAGAAGTGAGACTTCAAAACATACCTCGTTTCGTCTTAATTTACTGAACCCATTGAAATTGGATGTCAGATAGATGTTCAGATCACGTCTATATTGGGTCCGTTGGTCAATGACTAGTTCTGGACATCTATACACAACCAAACTAGGTCTACAATTTGGACGTCCAACCATGACCCAGCTTGGACGTCAATATGACAACATTTGAACTTTGGACCACATCTGGACTATAAATAGACCGTACACAGAAGTCCTATGGACATCAACACTAGACGTTCAGTAGATGTAGAAAAAAAAGACGTTGCCTGTCGTTAAAAAACAACTCCTTCAGTGGACCAAAATTTGACGTCCAAAATTGACACATAAAAGACGTCACTCTGATGTCACTTTGCTCAGTGGGAAGATTTGGCATAAAGATGGGAATCAAGATTAATAGTTTTCTGGGTTCAAAGATCCAAATTTAATAATCAACGGCACTGATTTAATGCTGGATGGCAGGGGTGGTGGATTAGGTCAATTACCATTTGGAAAGTTGGTGGTAATTAACATTTTATATGTATTTTATTTAAGAAATAAACTAACTACAGTTCTTCTTTTACTGATCTTTTAAACTCGACAAAACACCAAACATTTGCAGTTTCTAAAACGTTGGACTCTATCAACAAAAGAGAAAATTATACTTTCACTACATGCTCAAAATTCTTGGCTAAACCTTATTTTAGGATGTTAAACCTGATAAGAGTATATGCAATTTATTCACGTCATAATTGCATTCAGTCCTACACCAAAAAAATAAAATAATAATAATGCCCCAAAATCCTAATTGTAAGCAGTACTGAGCATATTTTACTTATTGAGGAAATATTTGAATAAGTAAACCTTTGATGGATTATATTTCCATTGCATTTGCCTGAAAATGATTGGTTCATGTTTATGTGATGGTGATGAATAATTTTTTTTTATTTAGTGTGGTTCTGAACACTGGGACAGAGAACATAAATGTTAACATTTCTCTTTGTAATTTACTAACTTAAGATTTATTTATGTGACAAATTTAATTGAGATCAAGAGTTCCTTTGCAGCAGAGCAATAGCTACACTCTTTCACTCAAAAAACACCCACAATGCACAAATACATGAGCAAGATTTAAAGTCTTACAGAGGACTGAAACATCTCTGCTTATGAGTGTGCAGCCTACAGGAAAAAAGTCAGTATGAGGAACTAATGACTCTCTATCTGTAATGATTATGTTTTCCCAACTGATCTCAACTAAAGAAGTTAAATGTATGAGTCTATTAAAACAAACACAGATCACAGATCAGTGGATGCCTTCTGGACTGATGACTGTGTAACTCACAGCTGGTGAGAGCCATAGCTGTCTGCAGTAATGAATAGCACGTGGCACTGTGGTAGAGCGCATCCAGTGGTTTAAGAGCATTAGCGACAGCATGAACATACAGGATAGGTCCATAATCCCGTGTAGACAGTATGGTGGATTGTATAATGACTTGTTTTGGCTTGAGCATCAAACTGGAACTTTCTGTGTTTGAACAGGATGAAGGACAATCTACTGTCTAAACAAAATATGCAATGTTTCTGCACTGTATCAGTTACATGCCAGTTTAGAGCATGGACAGAAATTTTTAATTAATCCGACCTCTTTTCTAAAGATTTAACAAACAGCCTAACATGTTTGTTTCCTGCTGGTACTCAATTGATTACCGTTACCAAGAAAGTTATGTGATTGGCTCTGTTTGTTAGCAGGATTAGACAAAAAGTTATAAACAAATTTACATGAAAATTTTACTAGTGGTGTGGCTTAGTTTGACCTAGAAATCTGGATTCAGGGTTTTTGGGATGAGACGTCTTCACAGATATTAAAATCTTAAAAGAAAAACTGTGAGATATACTTTTGGATCCAGAATTGTTAGTCTTGGTGGAAGTATGAAGTTTCAAACTCTTTCTTGTTTAGCATACACTGGGTGATTTAAATGAAGTTTAACTGAAGTTCTTACAGTGTATTTTGTTCCATCTTCAATGCCCTGTACCAACATAGAGCAGAGCAGCTATCTGAACGCTACTCCAACAGAGGTCGATTATCTTGTTAATAATTTTACCTCCTCACTACGTACGACTCTAGATACTGTAGCTCCTGTGAAAATTAAGGCCTCAAATCAGAAGTACCTGACTCCGTGGTATAATTCTCAGACACGTAGCCTAAAGCAGATAACTCGTAAGCTGGAGAGGAAATGGCGTGTCACAAATTTAGAAGATCATCATTTAGCCTGGAGAAATAGTTTGTTGCTTTATAAAAAAGCCCTCCGTAAAGCCAGAACATCTTACTATTCATCACTGATTGAAGAAAATAAGAACAACCCTAGGTTTCTCTTCAGCACTGTAGCCAAGCTGACAAAAAGTCAGAGCTCTATTGAGCCAACCATCCCTTTAACGTTAACTAGTA
>VVHJ01000712.1:17745-43351 GCA_015107715.1 Tylochromis polylepis | reverse complement strand
GCAGAAATGGGCTTCCTCCGAAGGGTGGCTGGCGTCTCCCTTAGAGATAGGGTGAGAAGTTCAGCCATCCGGGAGGGGCTCAGAGTAGAGCCGCTGCTCTTCCACATCGAAAGGAGCCAGTTGAGGTGGTTCGAGCATCTGACCAGGATGCCTCCTGGGCGCCTCCTGGGTGAGGTGTTCCGGGCATGTCCCACCGGGAGGAGGGCCAGGGGCAGACCCAGGACACGCTGGAGAGATTATATCTCTCGGCTGGCCTGGGAACGCCTCGGTGTTCCCCCGGACAAGCTAGAGGAGGTGGCTGGGGAGAGGGAGGTCTGGGATTCTCTGCTTGGGCTGCTGCCCCCGCGACCCGGCCCCAGATAAGTGGGAGAAGATGGATGGATGGATGGATGGATGGATGGATGGATGGATAAATCGGTCTTTTCATGAACCTGCAGAACAAAAAAGGACACTGACAGAGTGTCTGAGACAGAGCTGTAAGAGTCAAAGCTCGACAATTTGCAATAGCTCATCTGTTCACTGAAGCCACACAGAAACAACCACTTGTTGTGTCTTCCTGTACAATCCAATTCTAAGAGGTCTCCTTTCATGCAAAGGCATTTATGAACACTGTTTTCACACTGAAGCACCCAAAGTAAATTTATGTGCAATGATCACCATGTCATAAAAAAAACATATAGAAAGTAATTTACATTAGAGTTTATTTATGCTTAAATTAAAAAGGCATATTTGTATCACACAGCTGACTTTCTTCAAATTAGATGTGTGTTATACACATGGGGGTCTTAAGCTTGATACAGGCTAAAAGACTCACATCCACCCAAATGACGCTCTTAATGCTTTTCTCTGCAGGGTCTCAATTTGAATTAGACCGCACAGAGAAAGTTAAATTGAGAGCACCTGCCATACGGCTTTGGTACAGCCACAGAAACTATTCCTTAAGATTTCTTACACCAGGAAACTTTACAGGTCAGTGGGAGACATCTGGGAATCTAGCTGGACTGATAGTGGGTGGAGCTGTATTGAGTAATGTTTTTATTTAAGGGATATGCCTTCCACAGTTTTTGTCTTGGAATCATTTCTGCTTTGAACCTCAAAACTTTCTGAATAAACTGTGAAACCATAGAAGCCAATGAAGAGGAAAACAATTACAGTAAAAATATAGGACATATTTGACATCAATCATTTCCTTTTTACAGTGAATATCTTTGGTGTTTTCACAGTCCTTTTCAGTAAAACTGACAAATATGTGTCCCCCTAAAACAAGTTGGAGAATTTAAAGATTTATTTTTTTAGAGCTTGAATCGTGGCCACACTGCTAGTACTGGTTTAGGCTCCCTTTTGCCTTCTGCCTTAATTTTTTAATGGCACTGATTCATCAAGGTGCTGAAAACATTTTAGTTCATATTAACATGACAGCATCACAGAGTTGCTGTAGATCTGTCAAGTACACATCCATGATGAGAATCTCCTGGTCCACCACATCTCTAAGGTGCTCTGTTGGATTGAAGCCATTTGAGTACAGTGAAGTTTTTGTCATGTTCAAGAGACCAGTTTACATGGTGTGGTCTTCTGCTGCTGTAGACCATCTGTTTCAACATTTGTTTTTGTTTTTTTAGTTATTTTTGATACTTCTTATTAGCACAGTGTTTAACCTCTGACTTCTGATCAATAAGGCATTTCTTGACCAGAGAACTACTACTCACTGGATATTTTCTCTTTTGTGTTCTCTGTAAAGATGGTGGTGTGGGGAATTCCTAGCAGATCACCATTTTCTGAAATAATCAAGCCAGCCTGTCTGGCATCCACAACCATACCATGATCAAATTCACTCAAATCACCTTCCATCCATATCTGATCAGTCTGACTTTAACAGGTCACATTTAGTCTACATGAACCAAATGCACTGAGTTGCTGCCATGTGCTGGTTAGATATTTGCATTAACAGGCAGTTGAACGGGTGTACCTAACAAAGCGGGCAATGAGTGTACAATTGTTGCTTAGTCATCAGGTTTTCAGTTTTCAGATTCAGATATTAGTTTTGTAAAACAAATATATACCATCTCATTTTGGGTGCCTGGCATTTTTTGTTATTTATAAATTTCATATCTCTCTATGTCAAAACTTTTCAATTATGTATTATTACACACAGAAAACACACAGACTAGGATCTCCTTGTTGTCATCCAATACGCAAAGAGAAACATTATTTTACAGCATCTTATTATATGCTTACTGTCTTTTAGATGTATCTATCCCACATGCAAAGATGTTGGAGAAAAAATTAAGATAAGCCAAGAAGAAAGGCAGTGATCTGGATGAATCTGTTTGGCAAGCACACATACAGACTGCAAGAGGGCCTTTTCCCTAAAATTAGCTTTCTTCCTTAACTTTAAAAACTCCCAAATGTTGAATACTGACCAGATGCTTTACTGGCCCATGCTGCACAGATGGGAACATGCAGTGATGAACAGGGTGTTTCTGTGAACTGTGCCGTCTGTGAAGAACTAGGTCTTGTGTAGAATCAATCAAGGAGCACCACTGAGGACACACATGATGTGGGTAAAACATAGATATAACGATGTAGAGCAGGGAACATAAGTATTGAACCTGGTGGCATTTTTCTCATTAAATATATTACTAATAGGGCTATTGAGATGAAATGGAAGTCAGGTGATTGATCGGGCCGATCTACCAGGACACACATATGATTTTTCTCTCAGTATTTAGGTACGAACACACAGCACATAGAGACTTTAAAGCGATCGCCACAATGATTCTACTTTAGAGTTTTTTGCTTTTACCCATCATGAGATGCTTCTTGAGTGACACTGTGGCAATGAAAAACCTTTTTATAGGCCATCAAATAGGACTGAGCCAGCTGATATTAATTTGGGGTAGGACTGCTTTTGAAATACAGACAGATTTCTGCTGTTTTTTGGGGGGGGGGTTTGGCTTTGGTAAAATAATTTATACCTGTGTCATTCCACTTTATTACACATAAGTTCCTTTTTGGACTTATTTGTTTTGATTTCCTTCTATGTCTGGATTACATCTGAAAATTTAACGTCTATAGCCCCATTAAAAATATGTTTAGTGTGAAAATGTTGGCACGTTCAATGCTTATTTTCCCCTCTGTATGCAAGCTGTTGGTCCACAACATAAGTTCAAACTGAAATAGCCTTAGTGGATATCCACTGAAATTCTGACATCCATGGTTACAAGACAATGAATTTAGTAATTTACCATGATAAAGAAAAGGTTCTGTTTTCCTGTAATTCTTTTTGGTGAGAATGTTTACTCCATACTTTGATTTGCTTTGTGCCCAATTACATATAAAACTAATAACATTCCCATTATCATCTGCTGTGCATGCTACATAGCCAATGCTATTGTGCTGACATACTAATACTTCTTGTCAGTACAGAGTCACATCGTCCTTGGTTCTTTTTTGGAATGAGCTGCCATTTTGACTGGTTTGAGAACCAAATACACTTAAATAGCAGATGTTGATCCTACCTGTATCATAGAAGCACCTTTTTTCAGTGAAATGTATGGAACATATGAAAATGTCACTTCAGAAAGGTGCAAGAGCTGAACTGGGCAGTCAGGATGTTAGCCCTGACTGACCACAGCAATGTTAACATTGCCATTGTAAACACGTTGGTATTTAGCTCAAAACTGCCCAACAAAATTTCCAAGAGAGCGGTAGACTTTTTAGCCTTATTACTTTTGATAGCTTGTACAAGGTGTCTTAACTTGACCTATACAGATGTGTTGGCTTTCTTTAAGACTAAAAATGCTCATTTGTTTGAGTTCTTTATTATTTCTGCCAGCAGAAGGAACTAGAAACCTAAAGTCAAGTGAGAATTCATCACAGAGGCCAATGTTGTAATGTTCTTTGGGAATTTGAGGTTTTGTTGTTTTTCCTGTTCTTCAATCCCAGGTTTCTAAATGAGGCTAAGTTATGTTTGCTGTTCTGAAATTTATTTTAGGATGTTATATTCAAGTTCAAGTTAGCCTTGAGGTGACTATTGTTGACGCTATATAAATAAAAAAGAACTGGACTGAAGTCAGTATTCACAGAGTTTATTATTAGTTTGGGTACTTGAGTTTTCTTGTATGTTGGTTTATTGTTCTAGTCTCATCAGTGTTTCATGTTCTGTGATTTTCCTTATCTCACTCTTTAGTTTAGTTGGTGTTTCACTTTGTTACTTATTGTCTCTCATGTCTTGTTTTGAGTTTTACGTCCTGTCCTAAATTCTTTCAGCTGTGCCCCATTTCCCACCTGTTTCTATATTCCCCTCTGTGTCGTTATGGTCCTTTCATTATTTAATATTATTTATAATTACCATATCATTCACATGATGATTCCTGATCTTATATTCCCCAAGTTTCATGGTAACCAGTGTTTTTTGGAATTTTACTGATACCTTCATGCCTCCCAAATCCAGCCTTCTGGGTACTCAAATTACTACACTACACCCAGCTAACTTTGACAGCTGTAATTATCTATAAATGTGAACCCCTGGTTTAGGAATTAAAATTATGCTTGACATGAATTACAGTTTCCTCACCAAGACAAGACTGCACAGAACTCCCAAAGCTAAGGACAACAATCTTGAACAGATCTGCAGTGCTTTAAAAGCATGGCGGGATTAATGAGGATTGAATGAACAAGTGAGTTTCACATCAAGGCATTACTGCAGGCTGACCATCTGCTATGGTGTGACACAAACAGAGAGGACACGTGCCACTGCTCTCTGCTGAGGGAACGCCCCCACACATCTCCTCAGAGCCGGGATCTCTTGCCCCCTACAGATGATCTCTGGTCTCTGGCATTTGCCTTCTGAGGGACAACCCCTCCCAGCCACCTGTTACGCTAAATAATGTTGAATACATACTGGAAACAAAAAGTAAAAGAAAACTGAATGCACTTCTAATGACAGTCTACCAGATCACTATGAACAATCAGACAAAAATAAAAACAATTAAAATCTGGACTTACCTGCAGTCGATGAATGTAACAAATCAAAATCCCCTTTTAAAAAAACATTAGTGGAAATGTATTTTTTTATTTCAGCTTTTTGATGACACTATTTTAGGGTGCAACTACATTTCCACGGTAAAATGTTCCTTTATTTCAGTAAACAAACAACTTTTATTTTGAGTTGGTCCTAAGTATAAAATATTTATCAGGACTTCATTATTTACTTCTGCATGAGCAATGCTCACTAAAGTTTGATGTTGAACCTTCAGATGGAAAAAGCGGAGTTGGAGTCTGAGATCCAAGTTGACAGGATATTGTTTATCATTTGAAACTAGAACCATTTAATATGGAATTTAATACACAGAATCAGAATAAAGAGAGCCAGAGATAAGATTACGCTAATGTAACTGTAACGTAAAAATCAATCATTAATGACTTCCGACTCAGAGCTTAATGGAAAATACCTGTTATGAGTGCAAAAATGAACAGTTTCAATATTAACACAGTCATTATATGATCAGCTCATGAAAGGCCTAAATTAGTATTCATGAATGTAGGTGTTATTAAAGCTCTTGATTTCATGAAGCTCAATTCAAATATTCTAAATCTAACCACTGTAGGTGTGTGTTGAGGCATCTCTTTCACTTTCATGAGTATAATCCAGTGTGCCCAAAACTGATAATTATTGCAAACACAACGCAATACAAAATTATGTATCTAAAACGTCTAAAAGCAGAGTATACTCTATGTACTAAAAATAACAGCTAAAGAGAAAAAATGTAAGAGAAAGATTTATGGCTGCTCTGAGAAAACCATTTTTTTGTTATTGGCTCTGCAGGGATCCCAGAAAACCACCAAAAAAGGGAAACAAAGTGGTTTAAGTAAGACAGACTGTGACTGTTTTCTTGTTTTTTACACCTATTTAGGATCTTCAACTTAATGGAGTTATAGTCAATTTGCACGCTGACCTCTCTGCTTCTATTTAGTTTATCCAACACTGTGAGGAATGAGACAAGCAGACACTCACCCCTTTCAACTGCTGAGCTCCAGTGATGTGCTGAAAGACTCTGTCAATCTCCTGCTCGATACGCCTGGCCCAGTGCATCATCCTGTGGATAAACACCGGAGGCTGACTGTCACACAATGCAAAACAAATGAAACAGATAGGTGTATCTGTTTCACAGAAACAATCAGTGATGTAACAAAAATAGCAGTAAACTGCACACGGATTACAACATGTTTTATGCAAAGATGCTTCATTTTTCTTGCAACAACAGAGTGAGAGAACAGCTTTTTTGGTCAGTGTGACTGCTTTTAATGTCGCTCTTGCAATGATCTGTAATTGCTATGATTTGCAAGCTTGTCTGTACTTAATATAAGTATTTATTTCTTCAGCTGTTATATAGTTTAGATATATATGTTTAAAACAACAAGCATCCACATTGCAATGATAATGACTTCCAGTGCAGCAGAGTGAGCAGAAAAACATGATCACTGGGAACTGTTTTTGAAGTCATCTGCACAAATCTGTCTTTTCTTGTTTTTGTATTTTAAAAAACTCAATGTGTGTTTTAATATCTTCTAAAAACCACCATTATAGCCACAATCTATCAACGAAAGTGGGTTTTTGCAAAGTGCACTTCAAACAGAGTGACTGAGAAAACTGTTTTTAAAAAAATACAGTGAGTTATGGGATTTGTAACAACAACAGGGAGAAGTACGGAGCAGGTCTACAGCTGAGTAATTCAATGTCTGGACATCTGAACAACTGAAATCTTACTGATTGCCCAAAGTGCTTTATACTACAAGCTACATTCACGTACCCAGTGTCTTCCCTAGTAACGCTTCAACATGCGGACTGGTTAATCCAAGAAATCCCAATAAACTACATTCATTGTTTTCTATTCAATCAAAAACATAAAACTATACTTGTATCAATGAATACAGCAGAGAGACTATTTGTCAAATTTAAACAGGCGCTGTTGGGAGGACTATTCTCAGGCTCGCTTTCAAACAGTATTCCCTGTATGTCCATGATCCAATCTGTTAGGTATCCAGTGTAATCCTCACATGAGACCGGACAATATTTAATTAAAGGTGAAACATAAAACAAACAGTCATGACTGAAAATCTGGGACACTGTGTGGAATAAAAGCCAGTTTGACCTTAAAGTTGACCTTGATGGTGTTACATAGTGTTTGGAGGGGGAAAACATTTAAATACACTATATGTAAAACACAGAAATGGCACCAAACCTTCTCTACTTTTCATCCTACTGATTTTGTTGATTTTGGTTTTCTGCATATGCATTCAGCATTCACAAATCTCTAGCTGTTTTCACACATCTACTGCAGCCCTGAATTTTTCCGAATTTGTTTTCAGGACACAGACATCAGACATTTAAAGGTGTCCAAACTGCCTGCTCCCTAGCACAAAGACCATATGACTCATGTGGGGATAAGTCTGACAAACAGGCGGGTAAATGGTCATCATGCAGGCTCCCTCCCTTAAACCAAATGAAACATGAATGTGTCTGAAGTGGGCTGCTCCGTTTTGAGTGTTTTGCTTTGTGAGAAAGGGCAACATCAGACAAATCTCAATTCAAGACCTCCTTCACATCTCCATGTGGAGTTTCCCTAGTTGACAAGTACTGTCCATAAAGAGAACCTCTTTGAAAAGTAAACACTGATGCTGTGACATTGGGTTATGGGAACTATTTTGAAAACATTAAACATGTTCTTTAGGGGAAAACGCACTTGTCTGGAGATACTATATCACTTATTACTTCTATAATGTCAGTCAACCCACCACACAAAGGGTAATTCACAACTAAAATAATTAGGTTGGAGTCAAATAGTCTTTTTATGCCTGGAAAGGTTCCTAACTGAGTGAACCGACATGGAAATATCTAAGTGGCACTCTTTTCTCTAACTACTAAGGAAAGGGGCTTTATTTCCTTGCTTATCTCCTTGAGCATTTAGGATACACTGAACTATACAATAGGAAACCAAAAGGAATAATACCACTCCACAATTCCTTGCAGCATTAACATTCAAAGCCCAACACACTAAATTATTTATCAGTTGTTTTCATACAATCCTACTAAATGGAATTCATGTAGATAAATATGAGCAGACCGAGGGAGAGCTTAAGGAAACCTTCTGCATGAGACATTAGTATATTTTCGTACTCACTGGTCACTTTATTATCACTTTATTTACTGACCTGTCATGTTTCCCATCAAGGTAAAAAAGCAGCTAAAAAGTCGCACTTCTTTGAGTGGATATGAAACTCACAGTTTATTGGCTGATATCTGATTAAGAGTTGGAGGTACAAAAATAACTTGCATTAGGATTAATTACTACACTCATGGGCCTAAATTAAAAGCTAACTTTTGTATTTTGGGTAAATTCTGGACTTCGGCTCGGTGTTATCAAGACCGCAACAAATAAATTTGAATTTGCTACTACTCTGATTGGATCACACCTCTGATTTCACACCTCTGATTGGATTCTCAAGTTTCAAAGCACATAGTATTATTTTTATTATTATTATTGGACTTTTCTGCACTTATTACATTGAGGATTATTTTTTTTTACAAATGAAAAATGCAAATACAGAATGAGGAGGGGAAAAAACACTTGAAGGACCAGCTTTATGAAATTCCAAATATTCCATTACTATGTGTGCTGAATTCTTTTAGGGTAACTAAATATGTTATCCTATTCCACGAATGTATTTTAACTAAATGTACGGCCTTCCTTCAACTACTCATTTAAATAAGAATTTTGCACTCAAATCAATATCATAAATATAGCACAGCATGTGCTCTTCCATTTTAAATAATAAATGCTGTGCCATAACCACATCACAAGCTGCGATTTTAAAGCAGCACCCAATTCTACACAACCTATCAGAACAAAAGAGGGATCCTGCAGTATAAAAATCAGTTTCCTTCAAAATCAGTACAACAGTTTTTGTAGTCAACCATTACTACTTAAAATGTAAAAATGTGCTTTAAAAGACTCTACACTACATTATATCATATACAACACACTATTTGTGTTATGCTCTGAGTCTGACATCTAACTGTCTATTCCCCTGTAATACTGTAGTTCACTTCAACCAGATTTAAGAAAAGTTTCTGGAGATGAAATATTCATTTGAGTTTCTACCTAAATAAGTCAAACCAGGAAATCAATTAATCAGACCTGTAAGTGCCCAGAGAGTCGATTCATTATCAGTTAGACAGCTCCCAGCAGAGTTACGAGACAACAGCACTGATTAAAGTCTTGTTGGGCTTGTTTCTGCTGTCAGACAAGCCACAAATCTTCACTCAACTGCCCGAATCCACAGAAAGACAGCTCTGTGGATGCTGCAAAGAATTCTTTTTCTTTCTTTTTTCTAGCCCAGCTGAAACTGAGGATGTGCAGACCTGATGAAGATCAGACAGCTGTTAATACAGTGCGAGACACTTTCACATTCTTCTATTTGAAGTGATAATTTACTTCTGGGTTTCTGGGAAGTGCCCAGCTACAGGAACCGTGTATAGAAGGTAAGATATAACCTTTTTTTTTTTCTAAATCCAGCAACATCAAGAGTATCACTTTAAAGGCCCATTTAAGATTATTATAAGACTGAATGCCTGACATGTCTTCACACAGAACTATTTGAAAGTGAATTTCT
The DNA here is from genome assembly GCA_015107715.1 of Tylochromis polylepis. NCBI lineage: Eukaryota > Metazoa > Chordata > Actinopteri > Cichliformes > Cichlidae > Tylochromis > Tylochromis polylepis. The sequence continues at coordinate 33,676 of VVHJ01000712.1, read as the reverse complement.
TTTTTACCTTGAGGCGTTCGAGGCAGTGGTAGAAATAAGCGAGAAGTGCTCTGGAAAAGAGAAACGGCGTGCACACTTTCCTTTTCCCTTTCTGCAGAGTTCAACAAATTGAGATGCAGTTGGAAAAATATCTAACGTTTTAAATAAAGCCTTAAAAATGCACTCTGTTCCAAAGTGTTCTCAGGGTTGCTGGTGCTATTAAATCTGGATTACATTAATTTGACTAACTGAAAATATTTAGAATATTATTAAAATATTGTTTGGTTTTTTTAAAGACTGTTCTTTTTTTGTTGTTTTTTTTTTTTGCATTTAGCTACTTTCACATCAGTCTGGAAAACCATCAATTTGTCTGCTGACTCAGCCTTTGGAGGCAATGGTCCATTTTTCAGGGCTTCCGGTGTAACCAGCAGATATCCATCCCATGCCAAGACTTCCTGTTGCATGCACCAGTCCTTATTACTGACTGCTTACAAATGCAGATGCATTTTAGAGGAGAGCCACTAAAAGTTAAATCATTTCGCTCGCATGTGATTGGTCAGTAAAACCCAGACTACAAATAGATACTCTGTATGCATAATCTGTTGCAATGATTACGTTCTCATTCATTTAAAATTGTAAAAGGAGCAAATCCAAAGGCAGGAGGAGCAAAGTAGATACAGAAAAAAATCAGATTAGACTTTGTCACAGATGCTGGGATTTCTTTAAAAGGCACCTATAAATTGGGCAATCAATTACATTAATCCCAGCAATCCTACAGGTTGCTTGCATGTCACATGGCGCAAAATAATATCTTGTTCACAATCCCGAACCCACTGAGCAATCCCAAAACCGAAGCACGTCAGATGCCATGACTGCTTCGTTAACACACGTCCTCCATCTGCATCCCATATGTTTTGACATTTGCTAAAAAAAAATGTGTGGGGTTAATCTTCATAGATTACCAAAAAGAATCAGAGTTATGAATATGTGGCCTTTCTGCAACACTCAAACCTGGCTAAAAACACACACTTTTTACTGAAAATACTGCAAAGCATTTTATTTATTTACTTTACACAAAAAACAGGGCACACTTTGTTGTGCTGGCTATTCTGTTGTGTGTTATTATAAAATCTTTGCAGATCTGGTTTACTGCAGCGGTGAGAATACTATCCTGAGTTTCTGGCAAGTCCAAATTTTGACAACAGCTGCTGCTGGCTCCAAAAATTGAGCTTTTCTCATGCTGCCATTTTGGACTGACAACCGTGCATTTCTCCACATTTTCCTCATGACTAGCAGCACAGTAAGCAGGGCCATAAGGCAATCATATAAGGGACTAGTGTCTTGTTGTACCCACAAACCGGCTAAAAATAAACTTTTTTTCACATACAGGAAAGATTTGTTCCTAAAATGTAACTTTAATGTCTTTTTTAAATAAGGCATATAGCTTACTGAAGTCACCAAGCTTCCTTCATCACAGTTTCAGTTAAAATGCCCTCAAAAAGTTGTGTCTAAATTAGGTTTGTTATATGACTGCAGAGCAGCTTCGACCCTGTGAGTCAGTGCCGCTGAAGCACAATCTAAAGTTTTTGACTGTGTGCTCCATTTCCTCTTAAGCCCTGTGGGACATCAGAAAACCAAGTACAGGGGCCACACAGCAAAGCACTCTTGTGCCTATACTCTGTTACCGGCTATAGTCACACAGCGCTGTGAAGACAGATAGAGAAGCACTACATGATGTGACCCATATTCACTTACAGCAGAGAGAGCAAAAGGTTGAGAGGAACAGCTGAGCCATAGGTGGGAGCAGACAGAAAAGCCATAACGCATCTATCTATCTATCTATCTATCTATCTATCTATCTATCTATCTATCTATCTATCTATCTGTAAGGAAAGACATGGTTTGGATTACTGGAAATCAGTAATTAAATCAGTTAAAACTGGATGATTAATCAGTTAATTGAGAAGCTGACTGCCACTTTGCAACCCGCCTCTTTTTATGCTGCTCATGAGGCAGTCACTGTCTTATCTGCCATTACTGATGCTTTCTCAGTTCTATCCATATCTTGCAGCTTCTCAAATCCATACCGCAAACAAAAATCTTCTTTCAACAATACTAACTGGCTTTGTTAACACATGATCTGCTTCCTTTAATCTCTGTTCATGTGCTGTGCAAAAACACAAAGCTACTCGAGACACAGAGTTCTACTGCTACACCAGCAGTGGCCTTGAGAGCAAGATCAGCTTTGTGGATTTATCTAAAAGAAGATTTCTTCTCTGCCCTGTTACAACTCCACGTGTTGCATTTTACACATAATTTTGCAGTGATAGGCGAAGTACATAAAAGTATATAAAGGCAGCAAAACAAAAGTATTCGCTGTGAAAAACAGCCCCATTTAAGGTGTCATGTGTGCCATATTAGTAATGACACAATATCAGATTTTCATTAAATTCATCGCTGCAGCCAAAATAAGTCAAAAATAATGATATCATGGTGATACCTCCAGGAAGTTTTATTCATGCAAACATACATACATTATGATTATTATAGTATAGTTCCCTGACTCATTGTATTGTGACACACCATTCTAACCAGACATTCAATTCTGTATTATGATAGTGTTAAATGTAAAAATAAATGCAATTGTGGGATTTGTATAAAATATTTGTATACACTGTATAAACATTGGGACTCACTGTGCCATAGGCAAGGTTAATGCAAAGTTTCATCCACTCATCTAGGAGGAGATAATCAGCACACATACATACATTATGATCATTATAGTACGATGTTATTACTCAAATTAATATTTATCTTTGTGCTGTTTTGTTTTTCTTTTTGTTTGGTGAATGAACTACTCCTAAAATACCAGCGTGACCATACCTCTACAAAGTCATGCAAAGTAAACCATAACACCATTTTTCTGTATTTTCAAAGGTGACAAGATATAAGTCTTAAATTTCTATCACTAGGTGTATATTGCAGGTATTATATTATAATATAATTTGACCCTGATAATATACGAATATAATTTTTGCTCTAAGCAAAATGCTTTTAGCATGATTTTATTATGGTCAAGCTTCAAATATAGGAGTAGTAAATAACAGAAGCTGAAATCTGGTGCAGAATAAAAAAGGTTGTACTCGTGTAAAGTGAAAGTACCTCATATTTGAATTTGAGTACCAAAGGTATTTTGATCACTGTTCTCAAAACACATATTGCTAATGTAAACTTTTACAGGTCATAAGCTCCCTTTGCAGTCTGAGAATAACTGCAATAAAATCACATTAAAAATTATTAGATTTTCCCCCAATACTAAATATGGTGTTTGGATAGATGCTCTAGATGTCAGAACATGAGGAAAGCAGATTGCAATGCCTGTAGCTTGGCAGGTTATTACTAAAAAACACATTTTTTGTAGTATCTATCTATCTATCGGTATCTATCTATCTATCTATCTATCTGCAGGGAGAGGCAGTGTCAAGACAGAAAGGGTGGGAGCGTAAAGAGCAAAGCGAGAGAGGGCAAAGTGGTATAAATCCACGCTGCTGCAGTATTAATTCTTAATTGGAATGAGAAGCTGTTCTACAGCGTCGCAATACCGCTTCATTTAGCTTAGCCGAAGCGACCCAGGGCACAAGACTATGGAGCTGTTTCAGAGCACTCAGCAGAAAAAGCAGCAGAAAGGAGGAGGAGGAGGAGAAAGCAGCAGCTTGAAATAACCCAATTCATCATAAAACACACACATATGCACACGCCCACACTTGACTGGTTTATAGAATAGACCCCTCTTTTCTAATTGGTAAATAAACCTCATATCTCCAGTTGTGATTGGCCAGAAATTCTTCAGTATGTGCCCTGGAGATGAGTGGACCATCTGGCCTGTTCCTCCCTCCTAAGCAGCCCGATCGCTGAGCCTGGAGTTGGGCCCAGATAGTCTCAAGTTAAGTGCCAGCTGTACTTAACTGTAAAGGGTTAAAGGTTAGGATCAAAGAACTGGGCAGGAGATTGATTGAAAAACAAGGGAAAATGGTATTTCGAATGCAGCCTTCAGCAAGAAGCCAAAATCAAACCACACCTTTCTTCTTCTGTGCTAAATAGTAGGTACAGTACTAGTAGACTACTACCAAGCTTTATGTACTCCTGTTGTACAGTGCACAGTGTGGTTTCCTCAAGAGGTTGTAGGAAATGATAGTTTGATGATTTTTTTTCAAGCCATTATGGAAAGATCTAGCACTGAGAGCACTGAGTGGAGCGCAAGAACTGCAGGGGAAACAAGGAAAAGAGCCTTACTGGTTTTATGACTGCACAGACTTAATGTTGCATGTCAAATAGAAATGCTCCAAATAGCTCAACTAATTAAAGCCACAGTCTAGCTCACCTTTAACTTCCCTGCACGTCCTCGCAGTTTGTTTTTTTGTTTTTTTGCTTTCTGTTTTTAAACAGGTTTTCACAGTCATCCATTAGGTAAAACCCTCAGATCTTCTGTGTGCAGAACATCAGATGAAGGCTCTAACTCATCATATGGTAATAGGGAGGATTAATCATTTGCCATATGCTCCTAATTTTGCCTAACTTGTTGTACAAACACTTACAGTATGGGGTCTTCTGCTTGGGAGGAACACTGAAATATGATTGCTCATTTAACCCTGCAAATATACCTATATACCCCTATATATCATAGCGTGGACTACACCTTCCAGCCCTTTAAATAACCTGCCTTTACATTGATGTAATCGCCAACCCTGTCAAATTACATAACAGCAGAAGATAAAGCATGCAGGGTGACTGGAGTATCTCCTGATGGCAAAGCGGAGTGATCAAGCCCAAAGTTGTCTGCCATCGGAGCCCGGCTGTGTTTTCACTGAGGGTTACTTACGTGTATTGCTGGGGGAAGAGACCCTGCGCTCCAGGCCATGATGCGCTGAAAATGAAGATAATCTGGATAGATAGCAAGCAGACGATGCTGCAAGACCTTTCGCCTATCGCCATTTTCCATTAAAAATTCTCGTCACGGGCTCTCGGTGCGTGAATGAAGCGCTCCGGACTGTCTCCTGGGCATACAGCGAGCAATGTGTGAACGTCCGGCTCAGTTTCCCGACGACTTCATCTCGGTTTCTCTTGTCAAGTGGACGCGGAGGAGGCAGGCATTGGCCATGAAGGCATCGCGGACGGTGGGAGATGCACTAATGCAGCTGCCAAGACACTGCAGAGTCTCCCCTCCTGCTCCCACACACATACACACCACCACGAGCACTAACACTACAATCACACACAGGCCGGCGCGTCCACGCCCGCTCTCTCTTTCTCTCTCTCTCTCTCTCTCATCAGCAGCCCGTGGATCCGTGCGCGCTCACGCTCACCAGGCAACAGAGAAGCAGAAGAAGAATCTAGTTTGGCTTTATTTATCTCTGAGGAGCCACGTGGGATTTGTCATCGCCATAAATTTAGTTTTTCTATTTAGAGGGAGACGCAACACTTCAGGTACTGAAGGGTCCCTGAATGTAAAGAAATCGAGACGCCTCCAACTCCCGTTTCACTCCCCCGGGGTCCAGTTTACCAACTGGGCCCCAGCCCGCAGGAGACCCAGTCACAGTCACGCATGACTAGATACAAAAAACAGGGTTATGTTTGATCATTCATTTAATTTAGCTGCTGTTTACTTTTGATTTAATCATTAAAATAGTGAGAAAATTCAACGACTCTTTTTCAATATCACGCTATGAAACGATCTGTGATTATTTTATAGTGTGACCACGTCCCACAAAAAAGTAAAATAAAGGACAGAGTATGCGTGTGGTGCAAATGGTGACATGTTAATGCTGAAGGTGTTAGAAGTTAAAAGTAGGGATTTTCTCTTCTAATTAATCATCCAGTTTTAAATATCTGCCAATCAGATCTCATCTAATATTTGACTTTGTGTTAGTTTCCCTTCATATGTCAACTGTACAACATCCTGAAACATTCTAAGGAGCTTGGAAAGAAAAGCGTCTGGACTTCTCTAAGTTGCTTGAAGACGTTTCACCTCTCATCCGAGAAGCTTCTTCAATTCTAAGAGCAAATGGTGGAGAGTCCCAAATTTAAGCCCTATGGGAGTGTCCCCCAAGAGGGTCATGGACCCCTTGTGGATCCTCTACCTAATCACATGAGCCCAGGTGTGAAAATGGGTGTGGGCTCGGATGAGAGGTGAAACGTCTTCAAGAAACTTAAAGAAGTCCAGACGCTTTTCTTTCCAAGCTCCTTAGACTACGATGACCTGGATGACTGAGAACCTTCACAGACATCCTGAAACATTGTCTGCTACCTACCTCTGCAAGAGCAGAGGAATGAAGGTGGGTTTAAATGCCATCCAGAGCAGCAGACAGTGCACAACAGAGGTGAAGAAGAAAGTGCAGCCAGGGTGGATTGATTGGAGTGTCAGGGGTAATTTGTGACAGAAGAATATCAGCAAGATGGAAAAGGAAAGGTTTACAAGATGGTAGTGAGACCTGCTATCATGTATGGTTTGGAGACGGTGGCACTGACAAAAATACAGGAAGTCAAGCTGGAAGTGAGAGAGCTGAAGATGCTTAGTTTCATAGGGAGTGACTAGGATGGACAGGAGTAGAAATGAGTACATCAGAGGGATGTTAGACGAAGTTAGAGAGGCAAGTCTGAGATGGTTTGGACATGTGCAGGTGAGGGATAGTGGGTGCATTTGGAGGCAGAAGGAAAGAGGACGACCACAGAGAAGATTCATGGATGTAGTGAAGGAGGACGTTCAGAGGGCTGGCGTGACAGAGGAGGATGACATCGAGGCAGACGATCTGCTGTGGCAACCCATAAATGGAGCAGCCGAAAGAAGAAGCAATTTACCCGTGTGAGAGTAAAAACTTAGGTTTAAGGGATAATCATCTCAATACTTCCTTGTTGGTTTTTAATTTTTTGTACAGTGTGTTTTGGTGAGGAGAGTGTCTGTGGATCTTGTGTCACTACAAGCTTTTGTACACAAGTCAGTCTTTATCTAGTAAGAACTACTGAAGTGTTATACACCGAAAGAGATGCAAAAAACAGTGGCACTATAGTGTGAATTAAGGATGTTTGGGACTGTGTTTTGAATTTCCGGGATATTTAAATTTTCCTGCCTAAAAATTATCCCAACACATGATATAATTTTGTGGTACTGATGATATTACCTGTCTATTTAAGAAGGAATAATTTCATATCATATTCCAATAATGCCTTTTGTGCACACTGACCCAAGGCCCCTACTGAGGCTAGAATAAGTTTTTTATCGTACAATTTTAATCACACTTATGCTATATATTTTGCTTGCATTTTCATCGTTATGTTTCAATTTAATTGTCGATAAACGTTATTACTCAAGGTTTAAAAATCTGTTTATAATCTATTCAGTATGAAACTACTTTTTCCTTACTGTCACAGTAACCATTAATTACCAGTGGAAGTAGGTAACACAGCTGCCATCCTCACTGGAAAAGTCAAGGGGTTTTTATACTCATATACTCATCTTTGTTATTTGAATGTGTCATGTCATTACCCAGGAATACATTGCTAAACTAAATGAACATCAAGAAAATGCATAAACACAGTTGGTAATTTTGTTGTGATACTACATTGCATTCATTTAATGGGTTGTGTACTAGTAAACACTAGTTCTGGGATATTTTATAACCTTATGATTTAAAAAAAAAAAAAGGCAAAATTTTATGCCTGACTTAACTTTTTAGAATAAACTCATGAAAGTAGTGTCTAGAATAGTCTCATTCGAACTTATGTCCTGTCATTTTCAAATTTTGTATGACGGTAGATATCAATAACAGTTGGAGTGGATTTAATTTAGGTGAAAACTGCATCAAGGTCAAGGTCACACCAAATGTGAAAATCCGTAAAAACCTCAGCTTACTCAGTTTCTTTATGGACCATCTTAAGCCTTGGGGCACATGAGTACCTAGGCTGGCTAAGCTTTGGCTAAGACTTTGACCTTCACTGTCAGTGCCTATGGTCAAAGTTGACCTTGTAAAAAAGTTTCATGAAACCATATTAAGTAATATATCATATGAATGAGCATGGAGAGAGCTGTACAACACACTTTTAATTTTTCAATACAACGTCAAAATGACGCCATAACAGGCCGACACCATCACAATGTAATAAAAACAGGCTGATGTCAGCATGTTGTAATAAAAACATTATAAAGCATCAAAGTTTTAGTATAGCCATTGCCTTGGGTGTGGTTGTGCTCTCTGAGAGCTCTTGTTACTTCTTTGAATGCAATTAGAAAAATTCACCTCACTGAAACACCCCCACTGAACAAATAGCTTGTTCATGAAAGCCTTTACAACATAAAGGGCAGAGCTTTGCTGTGTTCTTGATGTCTGCATACTGTGTCTTCCTGTCCATCATGGATCTACCCACATTGTAGTTCTTCCTTTTGTTGCTACTTGACCTTCAACAGAATTTTAATCAAGGAACATCTCAGGGTGATTTTCTGGGATGAAAAGTTTGTGTGTGTGTGTGTGTGTGTGTGTGTGTGTGTGTGTGTGTGTGTGTGTGTGTGTGTGTGTGTGTGTGTGTGAAATAAACCACACCCATGTGAGACATGGGAGTGGAGATAATTCCTTCTTGGAGGAATTACAGCAGGAAGTGAAGGAGTCACATCGACGAGGCGCTCTGTCACTGGGGGAACTGGTCTGGAATATCATAACTGTACTAAGGGATAGGCACTGATGTTAGAGATTTGTAACCTGGTGTGTCTTTTATGTAATATGAAATTTAACAGGAGATTTTTTTTAACAAGAAACTTGATGAGAGCGATGGAATTTATGAGCAATTTGTAAAGAAATGGACTCTGACAAGAGTAATAATTGCCTCTGAGAAATCATTGTGCAGAAATAGAAACACACTCCTTCCACTGAGGATTTGGACATCTTGTTGAAAGCAGCTAGCAGCTGGAAATGCAGGACCAGGACTGGACTTCCTCATTACCCAAGGGTATCGTTCTTTTATTTATTTAATTATTTATTTTATGAAATATAATTGGATAAAGACATATATTTGATCTAGTCTTCCAATTAATCCACTTCTCTGTATTTACAGTGTCCTTGGACCTTAGAAAACAGTTAGAATACACTATGCTATGGTAATTAGTGTGTAACCAATAATATTACCAATGCCTTCTCTCCATTCACACATTGCCATAAAAAAGAGCCAGAATGGAACTGACTCATAAAATTTAATAAAATCCCCATTTATGTTATTAATTATACCTCTGATTTTCTGCTATGACAGTTTGAAACATGTACTGTGACAAAATTAATGTTAAAGCTGACACTGATGTAAACATTGTGCTAAATGGGAACTTAAAGGCATCAGGCATTAGGCACACATAATATAGCAGAGGCATGAACAGCGGCCTGCAAGCCAGTTTTTGTGACAAGCCCTACACATTACGTATGCAGTGAACACATATGGTGCTAAATTGAGAACTCTCTGTAAGAAGGTGACAACAGGTACACTGGGAAGTCAACAACAAGACAATCCCCAAAAATGAATGGTTTAAACATATCACCTCTGCTTTCTCTGTATCCCACCTGAATGATTTTTCTATAGTTAGTGTCCTTCTCACTGCTGGATACATGAGACAGTACCCACAGCACACTCATGTTGGACACATAGTCCAGCTCCTCGAGGATGGCGCATCCAGACTTGCCATCACATGAAGATTTGCTCTCTCTCCCAGCACAGTCTCAAGAGTGTGGAGGTGTTACCAGGAGATGGGCTATTGCACAAGGAGAACTGGACAAGGCTGTAGAAGGGCATCAATACAGCAGCAGGACTAGTATCTGCTTCTTTGTGTGAGGAGGGTCAGGAGGGGGACTGCAAGAACCCAACATAATGACCTCCAGCAGGGTACTCATGTGTATATTTCTGACCAAACTGTCAGAAACAAACTGCATGAGGGTCCTTTAGTGAGACCTGTTTTCACAGCCCTTTCCCCAGAGAACACCAAAATTAGTATCTGCCACTGGTGCCTGTTCCTTTTCACATATGATGTTACAGGCAGCATAAACATGTGCTCTGTGCTCTTTCATGCCTGTCACATGTGCTCTCATCAAGAGGGCACTTCCGTATGATTTAGGTGATAAGTTAAAGTCAGAGTCAGAGTCAGTACTTAAGCTCATCCCATTTTCATGCGATCTGTCACATGCACAGAAACACAGCCCAGAAATAAGTCTGGCAATGGTAGACTACAAAATGATGTAACATATACTGTATCAGCCAGGCATTTGGACATGCTCTATATAAGCAAAGGAGATTTCAAAATGCAGGGAAATAAATTAAGCATCAAAATGTGCAGTGAGACCGAGAATGTGTAGAAACTAAGTAGTTAAAAAGCAGATGTGTGGACATGGGTCTCAAACATATTATATCAAATGACTGTTTAAATTCTATTTAGGTATAGAAATCTCTCTTTTTTTAAAAACAGTTTAAATATGGAGCTTCTTTCTCCAGCCAAAGCCTGTACAGTTTTCCAAAAATGTTTTTTGGAAAACTACTAAATTAACTACCTTCAAAACACCGATTTGGATTTTTGTAGATAAATTTCCTTATCTGAGTAAAAACAATCAAAAAACCAGATGATCGCAGTGGCTGTTGAAGTACAAGCTCTGAGAGCCAGTTAGATCCTCTTCAATTACAAAAGGGCTTGGATGTATTTACCAGCAAAGGACAGCTGTAGTTGCACTGTAGTGGAGCAGCGGAGCCGTTCAGCTGTGTGATTTACACTATGCATATAGTCCTTAATACACTGCAGCATCTGCAAGTATCAACAGCTCTCCCCGGAAGCAAGAAAACCATGGAAGTGAAACTCATTACAGCCTTGCTACACCAAAGCTGCTTTTACTGATACTGATAGAGAAAATGTTTTTCAGACCGTCTCACAGTTCTTGTTTTTGATTTTATTTCTATAAATCTTTAGACTTTACTTGGTCCATTAATTGTAAAAGGTCTTTGAGCGCTATTCATGAATTATGATAATAATCCTGGAAATACCACAGTAGGGTGTGTGCACAGACCTTGTGAATCAGGTTAAATCTCCCCATGTGGGCAGGCACCCTGCTCAGAGAGCACGATTAAGTGAGGATCAGCTGTCGAGCAATTTTTCTTTCCAAGGAAAAAACATGTATACAAATTACTGACTCTGGCCCTGAAAGAGAAAGCCCTATAGCTGCAGTCCAACAGGGTTAGACATTTGTTCTGCACCACATATAATAAAGGCTTTCCTGAAATACTGAAACAGTGAAGTTGTCACTGACAAACTGTTTAACAGCACCTATGTTTCCCCACAGCCAGGCATTCAGAAGCTCGGCAGCTGACCCGACAGGATGGCTGCACCTTCCCCCCCCCCTGGGAGGGAGGATCTGGGTTCAGCTTTTATTCGGCTCCCTGATGGCCCCATGTGCTAATACTGCTGTCACGTCCTGGGGAGAGAGAGAAGACTAATTACTGACTCCACTCGCTTCCTGCCAGTCCCCCTCTGAGAGTCATACACTGTTAATTAGACGACAATGCCAAAAGAGAGCTGCACTGTGGATGAGGCCGACCTTTACCTCATGTAAATAGCATTAAAAATCAAAATAAATTTTTAATTCCTCATTTCCATTATTCCATCTGTATTTCATAACATCCTTGTTTACAGGGATTTTCCATTTTTAATCATCCAAGTGAAGTAAATAAAACAAATAAATAACTTTCTATTTAAGGGACACACTAAATAAAAACACAGTTTTAATCCAGCTGGCTGAGCAAAGATTTTAACTGTAGGCCAGTTTTACACTTTTCAGTCTTACAGATTTCAAAATTATGCATTCTGCTTTAGTGATTCCCTCTGGCCAACATATCTTTTATCATTCTAATCAATATTAGATATCTGCTTGATATTTTAAATATGATTTTTAGCCTGGGACTCTGCAGCCATGGTAGACTGTCTATGAAACTGCACTCAGGCTCTGGGATAAAAGATAATTGCAACATACTGACACGCTCACAATCACACAGTGAGATCACTGTAAGCGCAAACACAGTAATTCCACCATTATACTTTAGGTTGTTAGAACGCTAATGTTTGCTAGTAAGCACTACACCTAAAGTATAAATGATGCTGATGGAATATTTTGGGTGGGTGAGCATAACATTGGGTAAATAAATATCTAGACCGAAGAAAAATCAATGCATCAAATCAAATTTCCTGTAGCCATTTATATTTTACCCATTATCACAACTGCTACCTATCTGTGGTCCAGTGTCTAGTGTTGTGTTCCTTTAGGAGACAAACCCATGTTGTGCATTTTGTGAAATACGAGCTCTAGCTCCGTCTCGCCATTAACAGGTGATGAAAAAAAGAGCTGGCTTTAGGAACATAATGCTGAAATTAAGTGGGGTGCAAAGGCTGGACTCTCTTGTTTGGGGTCCACTTTGTGATTATCTTGAGGCTACAAATGGATTCAGTGTTTTATTGATGTGATTATTTTAAGTGTTATTGCTGGACCTTTAACCAGATGTTTGGAGGTTAAATGCCTCCCCAAAAGGCAATCAGAAGTGTTCTTTCATAAAGCAACTGCCTCTAATAAATAGGTCTAATTAAACTGAATGCTAACATGGCATCAGACACGTCTCTCCTGTTTGTGTAGCAGAAAACAGGACAGTGACAGTAGTGAAGAAATACATTTATTCAGTTTGACTTTTGGTTAATTAAAATTCTCTGGAATCTAAAATTTTAGATTTGGTTTAATTAGAAACTGGTGATCAAAAGTCTCTTCAGCTTTCACTTGATTTCTTTAAATGAACTGATTTACACAACAGGCATCAATCCTTCGGGAAAAAAAATGTGCACACCCAGGTACACTCAATCACATTGCTAACATAAAGGATGCTAAGACTTGCTGCTGTGCTGAGTAAAGCAAAGCTTACTGTGACTTCATCCTGAGAATAAAAAAAAAAAAAAAAAAAACAATACCAAGCTCAGCGCTCTGTTTAATGATATACTCTTTGGTAATCTCTGATAATTCCTCAAGTTAAATAGTCAGATCATCTGGTAAATATGTTTTAGAAAGGATTAAATGATGTCTAAGCCTCATCGGGAAGGGCAGCAACGCTGGCAAGAGCCGGGATGATCCTCTCATACACGCTGATGCCTTTCAGAAAGACTTGCTCGTTCAGATACTCGTTGTGATCATGCAGCAGGATCGGTGTCCGGTTCATTGGAGAAAAGCCAATAGCAGGGATGCCCACCTAGATCATTAAACAAACATTATTTAAAACATAGGAACTGATTTCTCAGAGTAATGTCAATGAAAAAACAAAACTCAAATGACTCTCAGAAGAAAATTTCCTCCATTTACAAACTCAAGTCAGTTCTTAAACTCACCGCACGGATAAAACGGCTATCTGTGGCAGCAGGAAAGATCTCCTTCTTCAAAGTCATATTCCTAGAGTGGACATGATCATATGAGACTTGGCTGTTGATTAGACAGTATGCTCATGTATTTAGCTAAAACTATATGGATAAGACTTTTTTAAATGTGTGCAAAAAGTGGTACTGCCTACATTGGAAATGCTTTCAAAGCATAAATAAAAACTCATATATATGTAAATCTCCCTGACTAACATATTGAATGAAAAAGAAAGTTCTAGTGTCTCACAGCTGCCACAAGTATCTGTGACAAACCTTTCCAAGCACAAGAAGCAAATTGTGAGAGTTGTGTGAAGATTTGCAGCTAACGTGTGAAGACTCATAGAGGGAATATTTAAAAAAAAAAAAAAAAATTAAAGTTATGTAAGCAGATTACGAGGATATAAAATTCAGTTTTGCCATACTCTAATACAACAGACAACTTTTTTATTTTAAATATTAAATTATTAATTGTTCAACAGTAAGATGAACACATACTGTTTGAAGACATCACCAGAATTAGCAGCTGCAGATGAAGCCAAAACAAAGGTTTAAGCTGTGACCACTACACTACGCACCTATCAGCCAAAACACTGACACTGTAAAGTAAAAAACACTGATTATCTGGTTACAATGAAGATTCAAGATGCAAGACTCTTTATCGTCATTATGTAAGCATAACAAAATTAAAACAATACTCCCTTACATGGAGAAAAAAAGAACATAAATATACTGAGATAATATAAATACAAAATGCAATATTTAAACACCACACAATAACTGTTGGACCCCCGTGGATGCTACTTTGAGACATAAAAATCACTCAAACACTACTGCTGCTAGCCCACCATAGTATAAGCACTGCATGCCAGCAGCAGCCTCCTCCAGACACATAATGTGACCCACCATATCACAGAAACCGCAGAAAACAGAGCTTTCAAAATATGACAGAGAGCCCAACTAGTTAACACTGCCTCCAAACTTCACAGACCTCACCTTCATCTTGCAGGATATGCGTGAGGTCAAATACAGAAGCATCACTCAGCACTGTACAGGATGCAAAGGATCTACTACTATTATCCTAGTGCCACAAACCACACGACTAGGGATGGGAATCGAGAACCTGTTCTTGCAGAAAACTGGTTCCCAGTAGTCCAATTCCTTGGAACTGTTAGTCTGCATGCCTGTCGATCCCACTTATCGGTTCTTGCACTCGCACTACAATCAGCTTATTTCAGTTCACATGTCAGAGAAGGAAAATAGTGGCGCAGTCTAGGGCGTGGATATGGACATTTATTTTATTTTTATTACAAAAAAGGACAAGATAAATGGTAAAATGGAAAACTAAAGCAGAATCACTGTGGCGATCGCTCTTTTGTGCTGGTTTTCATCTTTGCTTTGGGCGGACAACTTTGTATTCTACTAAGAGAAAGCTCTTACAGATGTGTGTCCTGATTAGGGATTTGTGTTGGTGTGTGGGGTTGTAGCCTCAGGTTTTTATTATTAAGTGGTGATTATGAGACCGTGTGTTCCACCTATTTTACAAAGTAACATGAAAGTAATGTAACAAGTAGTATAACCAATTACTTAATTACTCCCAGGAAAAAGTAACGTGCTGCATTATATTTAAGAAAAGTGTTCTGTGTAATATGTGTAATAATGACTTTTTTGAGTAACAACTCCAACACTGATCACAACAAAGAGGGAAATACCTCAACAAACATGCACAAACATTTGACCCACAGTATGCAATTAATTTGCATGAACGTAATTTCTTTATTGCTGCTTAGCAATGGTGGTGAAAAAGGGAGCCAGTGAGAACCCAATGGCAATCAATAAGGAATCAAATCGATAAGTAATATCAGTAACGGAATTGGAATCACTAAATTCTTATCAATTTCCATCCCTACACAGGACTATCCATGCTCGAGAATCTAGAGGTATTTTGGACCTTAATTCAAGAGGTTTTAACAGGAAATATTACATAGCATATGAAATTCCCTTTGAGTGATGTGTTCTCTTCTAATAATCTGACGGCATCTTAATATATCAGATGCATATCAGAGTAAAATTGTGACTGAATGGCAGACTGTCATCACTTTCACAGACTTGTGAAGACAGCAGCGTTATGTTTTCCAGGGGTTTTTTCTGTTTTTAAATAGATGTTTTACAAGTATTTTAACATATTGGGCCCAGTAAAACAAGTACCAAATGAAACAAACAAAAACAAAACAAAACAACAACAAAAAAAACACAAAACAAAACAAAAAATACCTCAATACAATTCAGGCCATTACAATTTGGATGGTTTTTGAAAACTACTGAACAGCTTATAACCAATCCCCGTCCCAAGGTCCAATCCAATAACAGAAAAATTGATAAATAAATAGATCAACCACACATTCAAAGACAAAGAAAAAGAACACCCCCCCCCCCCAAAAAAAAAAAAAATTAAAAAAAAAAAAAAAAAAAAAAAAAAAAAAACAAAAACACACAACA
>VVHJ01000711.1:21154-33673 GCA_015107715.1 Tylochromis polylepis | reverse complement strand
ATAGACAGGTACATGCAGAGACAAAGACCCGAGCGCACACACACACACACACACACACACACACACACACACACACACACACAGCAAAAAACTTGAAAATAAGAGAGCAAAGCACTTGTTGTTTAATCATAAACAGCACTTTTGTGTCTCACACTGGCCTGCTGAGATGCTATTTCTGGAAAACCTGTCTCAAACCAGAAATATCCTTTCTTTGAAAGGACATGCAAATTATGGTCTCTTCATGATCTCCATGCAGAGACCACTAGAGACTGCGCAGAATAAAAAGATCACCCTGTGCACAATTCAACTTTCCAAAGATACCGCTTAACAAAAATAAACAATAAAATGTAAAATGTCTGTGCAAATAAAGATGCTGGCCAAACATAAATCTTTTTTTTAAAATGCTTCTGTTGTCACTGGAACTCTATTGCCATTTCTTCTCAAACTGTACACTGCAGACACTGTTCCCAGGTGGAAGGTGGTGAGGGATTTTATTCTTGTTGCCTAGCGATGTGAGGATGTTGCAATGAGCATGTAATTTACACAGATGCTCTGACTAACCTGCTGTTCATTTCCTGGTGAATAACCTGTTCTCTCACTACAGATCTGTGTTGCTTGTGGACTTTTAAGGAGGTGTATGCTGAATTTATTTTACCTAGGTACAAGCGTTTAAGACTGGGCAGCACTGCAGTCTTGGATAAGCACTGAAAATCATGGTCAAATAATTAGTTCAGCAAAGTAGTGAACAACTTTGTACCTCCATTTCTGTGAACAATTTCTTCTTCTTTTTCAACACAGCATCAAGGGTTAACAATTTTTCTCCTTCAGTACCACTAGACATCTTTGGAGTCTGCATTTCTGGTTTGGAAAAACCTTGGCTCCAAAACAAAGAGATTCTCTGTGTGTGGCACCGGCACTATGTTGATATAATGCCATAAAGATAACTGCAGGAAACCTTGGTACAACTGGTGGTGTGTTGCCAGTAGCTGATGATAAAGACCAAAGAGAAGCATTTAAACTGTCATTGGACTCTCACCTGGTGGTACTCATTAAGCAGTCACACTGGCACTGTCATTTGAGCTGTTGTTCCTGAGTACCCACCAAACACAAGTTGGCCCACAGTAGGTGTGTTCACAGCAGTTTTGACTTTGCCTGTAGAAACCCATGTGAGGTACATGTAGGGTTGCCCACATGGGGCCCATAGCAGTTTTGCCCTTTTGAGTCTCCATGAGGGTTGGCCCATGCAGGCCCCCACAGTAGTCTAACCCACTGGGTTCCCCATGACAGTTTTCTGGTTTCCACAAAGCAAATGGTCTCAATGGAAGGGTGGCTGTCAATAAGCCATTCTTAGTAGGGAAAGAGAGAAAAAAGACTGAGGTATACCAAATTACAAAAGAACTGGACTGAAAATCAATGATAACAGGTCTTATGAAGTGATAAATCCAAATCTGACATGTTTGGTTCACACTATTATCAATAAGTAAAGTAACCAAGAGAGGTTAAACCTCTCTTGACAGAGGTTCTGGTTCATAGTTTGGGGCTGTATTTCAGCCAGTGCTGTTGGTGATTTTGCCAAAATTGATAGAATTATGAACACAAAAAAGTACCATCAGAAGTTGATCCACCATGCAATACGATGGATTGGCAATGGCTTCTTTGTTCAGCACAACAATAATTCTAAACACACTGCCATACCTGGACAGAAAAACATACAGCAGAACACCATCAGTCATGGACAGGCCTCCCCAGAGCCTGGAGATATAACTGAGGTTACAGTACTCTAAAAATCTTAGAAATGTGGTTTCGAGCCAGATGCTTACTCTGAATGGCAATACCCTGCTCTCCAATAACACTGTTAGGAATCTTGGAGTTGTTTTTGACCATGTCCTTCAATGCACATTTTGAATAAATATGTAGGACTGCTTTCTTCCATTTGTGCAATATCTCCAAAATTAGAAACATGCTGTCTCAGAATGATGCTGAAAAACTAGTTCATGTATTTATTACTTCTAGGCTGGACTACTGTAATTCATTACTATCAGGTCCCTCTTCTGTGGAATCACTCTAAGATTAGGCTTAAAACGTTCCTTTTTGATAAAACATATAGTTATGGCTGGATCAGATGACCCTGAATCCTCCCTTAGTTCTGTTGCAATAGGTCTAGGCTGCTGGGGGATTCCCATGATGCACTGAGTCTTTCTTCTTCAGTTACCTTTTTCACTCACTATGTGTTTATACACCTCTTTACATTTATTATTTGTTATCATTAATCTCTGGTTCTCTTCCACAGTACGTCTTTTGTACTGTCTTCATTTACTCACTCCTAACTGGTCGCAGCAGATGGCCGCCCCTGCCTGAGTCTGGTTCTGCTGGAGGTTTCTTCCTGTTAAAAGGGAGTTTTTCCTTCCCACTGTTGCCAAAGTGCTTGCTCATAGGGGGTTTGTTGGGGTTTTCACTTTTTTCTTTGTATTATTTTGTCTTTGTATTATTGCAGGGTCTTTACCTTACAGTATAATATAGATATAAGTGAATTATTGAAGCAGAGTGAGATCATCTTGTAAACATTCACAGAAGAGCTTTAAATGTCTTTCAAGTCCGGCTACAAAAACATAAGGGGAGAGATATCAGCTGAAAGGGTAAAACTAAAAATTGGTTCTTCATTTCATTTTTTAACTTCCTTATATTTTTAAGCTGATTTTATATACATAAAACATGTAAGAGAACTCTAGGCTATAAAAATACATTAGCTAACAAATGTTTTTGATTAGATCTGTATCTAATGCATTTCTCTTTAATCCCATGACACTGATTTTAAAAATACATATTTGCATATTATTGAACCCAAACTTTTATTTATAGCCATATCTATATAAGGCAGACATAGATGTCTGTATAGATCTAGCATCTGTGTATAATGGATACTTTGGACACAGTTTGAACATCAGAAAGGTCAGCCTGCTGAAAGTCATACCAACTTTGATGTCAGAAGCTTTAAAAAAGAAAAAGCTTGAGAAATATAATTTGCCTATCCTGTGCCACACAGGAAATCTATTTAGAACCATTTCCAAAACAGCCACATTTCTAAAACAGACTACCTCTCCTCAACTATTGTGTCATTTCCTGCAGGTGAACAATATCTGCGATTTATATGGGAAAATTTCCCTGCAATGTCCTGCGAGAGAACGCTTCAGTATTCTAGACCAATTCATTTGTCAGCTTCTGCTTTTGCTGACAACTACCAAAAGAAAATGAAAGGCAGTGCTGTTGTTGTTCTAATGCATTTGAATTTAACCACAGTTTTACTTCTATCATAAAAGAAACCTTCACTTTCTACACTGAACTGAAAAAAGAAAACTGAACTGAGCAACGAGGCCAACAATGCAATGAGAGCTTTTCCCAGCAGCGGGCCTTGTTAAATATGGCTGTGACGACTGGGAGGTGTTTCTAGGGCCAGTCTGTTTACTTTATTCACCCTACAAAAGGTAAATTCCCTCTCTTAATATCTGAAAAGCAGTGAACCTATTTGTTACCAAACAAATACTCCAAACTCAGCATGGGTCTGGCACACTCCACTCTATGTGCTCAAGTATATGTGCTGGGATGAAGCAGTTTTCATCAATTGAGGATTAAAATAGAAGGATGGGAGGGTGAAGCTGCAGTATAATTAACAGTGTTGATGCAAGGAGGAGGACTGAGTGAAGAATCTGTGGGCTTGCTGTCTATAATTCAGCCCCTTCACGTGCTAAAAGACGGGGGATGGGACTTAGCCAGGGGGCCCGGCAAACACTTCCAAGCCTGCTATTACTTCATTCTCGGATCACAGGCACTTGTGAGGAAAGCAAATCAGAGTAAGCCCTGAGTGCTTCTCACAGTAACATGCACAGATTAATTTTGACTGTTCCACTGGAGCAGTGTCTCTTCATCATCATTTGCAGCACAACAGTGAAGCTGTATGAAAGTTTGAACTGGGATAAATACACAGCGTCATGAGATGTGAATCAAAATGTTAAGTAGATCATGGTGTTTTGATTGATCATCACTGAGTGCCTGAGTCCTACATAGTAATCGATGATATTCCTGAAAATCAAAAAGATTTGAAACCGAAAACATGCATGGCACACACAGTTGTTATCAGAAATCCAGTTGTGTGGCCACATTGTTCCAGCTGGAAACAAACTAATCAATGTTAAAATTTTAGCCCTACTAGTTAAGAGCTCTCAGGATGTTGGCCAATCAGTAGGATCACATTGCTCTGTCATATGAGGTAAAAGGAGCAGCATAACCTACAAAGCACCTCCAGTGGGCCTGCATAATCCTTGGCTTCTCTATTGTCTTGTGTCTGTGAGCTTCCAGTTCAAATTGCATCAATGTGCTTGGACCCTGTTATACTTCCTTGTAAGTTCATCCATTCACTTTCTTAACCACTTATCCAACTACAGCCACGGGATCTGGAGCCCATCCCAACTGACAATGGGAGAGAGGCAGTGTCAACCAAACAGAGTTTGCCAGACCGCCACCAGACTAACACAGACTTACAACCACCTACATCCACGCTTAAGGCCAATCTAAAATGCAAAAAAGTGAAACTGTATTCATGAGCAAGAGCAGTGGTTTGTAATGCGGGAAGGGTCAGGGGAAAGCATTTACATCTTTGCGTACAACTGTGGATTAGCAGCAAGGTCAGCTAACGGCAACCTGTCACATTTTTACAGCTGAGGTGTTGATATGACAGATGCCTGCAATGTTTGGAAGTCATCCACTGCCCTGTCCTCCTCTCACATCCTCCGCCTGATTGCATGGATAGCAAACAAGCTGAATCACAGAGAGATGTGAAGAAGGAATCCTGATAAGATTGCCCTTACCACAGTAAAGTAAAGTGCATTTATTTATCACAAAGGCAGAAAACAATCATAGCGTGGGTAATGCAACAGCAACCTTGTATCTATTGCTGGAACACACACTAACTCAATATTCAGATCCACTGAATCACTTAGGAAAAAAGAATGAAAGCAGTGTGACACAGTCACAGCAGATACTCCGAGGGGCTGAACTTGCATTTATAGAATTATGTAGGTTCATTTTAAATGGTTTGTCTTGGCATGTTGTAGCAAAGTGATGTTAAAAGAAGAGGTGCAGTTCTGATGGTGTGATTAAGCCGGTTGGGGGAGGCTGGGACCTTGCTGAGCCAACTTGAGAAACATGACCTCAACAGCAACAGCAGAACTGACCACGGCCTATTTAAAAAGGTCCACAGAGAATGTAATCTAATCTACCATAAATTGCTCTGTACATCCTCTTCAGTTAATTTCCCTCTGTCAAACTTACCTTTCAATCGATCAACAGCTGTTTAGCCCCTAAGCATGCCTCTGCAGCAATAAGGAAGTGCACATAAACTCATTAAATTACACAAATTGATGACTGGGATGTACTTCAGCAGTATAGATTTTACCACAGACAAACATATGATGGACACAATGGGACCTTTAGCTGAGAGAGCAGTGGGTAAAAAGGAAAATACAGCCAGTCATCCTGGAGTGCCAAAGTCAAGGTGAAGGCTTGATTAATAGCTCCTTACACTGGTATCTCCTCTGAGGCCACTGCTAGTGCACAAGATGTCCACAGTTTTATAATTAGCCCTTTTAAGTCGAAAAATAAGGATTAGTTCTTGCCAGATAAGCATTTTACTAAGGTAGCGCCAGTGTGATGCAGTCAGTACAAAGGACATGGGCAAAGCTTCAGTACAACGCAGAGATGGCAACAAAGGAAGACCTTCTTGTTGTTACGCTCACAGGAAAGCTCAGGGGATTCTCTGGGATGTCTCTCAAGAAGCCTTGCTGTCTGTGCTGTCCCCCCAGCCCCCTCACAGCTTAGAGGGCAGCCTAATTTCCAAACTGAAGGCAAGTATGTTTCAGTAATCAGGAGGTCAGAAATGGCAGGTAGCTTCTTGGTGCACAGTTGAGCAGCTGTGAGGCTCGATGACGACTCAAAATTCAACAGCAGCAGCAGCATGGCAAAGTTATACATGTAAACCATTTCCAGTCATTGATTTGGGCACGTGTCCAGTGCACGGCCCAGTGCGCTTCCAGTCCAATTACAGTCAGGCCACAAAGTTAATCAATTCATACAGTCATTTGGACTACGATAAGTCAGCTAGTGTTGCATAACAGTGTTGCCCTGCTAAATCACACTGCCAAAAGAAAAAAAATAATAAATCACAGTGCAAACCTGCACAGCATGCTGCTCCTGCTGCTGGCTTGTACTGCACCGCATTAATGGCACACTCCAGCCAGCCCCGCAACTGGAGTTTTAACCTATTCTTGAGCCAGTGTGAGGCAAACCACATTTAACTACAAACAGCAGCTCAGGGTTTCTAATGCTTTTGTTCCCCCTGGTGCCGAAATGTACAACCCCCAAAAAAT
Organism: Tylochromis polylepis; assembly: GCA_015107715.1. Lineage (NCBI taxonomy): Eukaryota > Metazoa > Chordata > Actinopteri > Cichliformes > Cichlidae > Tylochromis > Tylochromis polylepis. The sequence goes on along the minus strand of VVHJ01000711.1, from coordinate 27,254 downwards.
GCAAGTAAATTAACATCTGCTTTGCTAATCAGACAGTATCAGGCACTTGTCCCAGTAATTGTTCTGTTTTGATTTTGATTCACTGATAAAGACTGAAGCGTTGTGTGAGCCCCTCATTTGCACCTTCCACGGTGTTTTTCTAGCTCCTGCTGGGCATTTTAACACATTTAGCCTTCTAGGATCTGTTGAAAGTGAGGCAGAAGTTGAACATTTAGGACACCAAATTAAAAATTTGCCCAGCTGTATGTGTTCACTTTGTTAGTAGCAAACAAGCCACTTCTGACTTCCTCCTTATCAGTATTCTACTCGAGTGTATGTACCATGTAAACACAAGCAAGGCAACAACTTCACCTTACCTCCTCCCAGTGCCGATAAAGACAAGTGCTGAACTAAGCACTAGAGCCATTAAGGGACTGAAAGAAGCGGCCAGCGTAAGGTGACATATTCAACTTCAAGAATGTCTATCAAACATAGCACAAGCCCAGCTTTCAGTTTCAGCCGAGCTCTTTGAGTTGCAAAGCTAGCCCGGCCGGGTATCCAGGAATACATCAATGAAATACACAGGAAACAGGCAGTGAGAGAGGAAAGGCTGGGAAAGCAGCCATGTTTGTTATTAACTGGCTCTATCTGCCCTTTGCACCTGGAGCAACATGGAAAAAGACTATGGCCTATTTTATCAGAGAGCATACTGTTGCACCCTGGTTAGACTATTTACAACATATATTTATATTTATATATAGAGAGAGAGACAGAGAGAGACTTACAGTATGTGCTTATTATAATACTGAGTGGGATACTAAAACAGAACTATTACAAGACAAGTGAGTAGGACATTCTCCTGCATACTTCAGTCAGTCCACCTGAGGCTATTTATCTAAAAAGTCATTTGAACCTTACAGACTGAGCCTTTGGTCCACAGTGGTCTCATTCTTCCCTCTCAAATAAGAGCAAAAGAGGAACTCACAGAGTGGAAAGAGATTCCCTGGTTCCAAAAGACAAGGATGTGGAATTTTGGAACCATATGAGGAGAGGGGATTTGGGGGGAATTTTGGTACAGGAAACAAAGCACAACACGGACTACAGAATGCTTTCCTCGACTGGTGTTAAATAGTGTTCTGGGGCAAACCTTACGCAGAGACTTGTTGTGCCAGCATTCCAGTTTTACTACACATCACATGGTAAAAAGCTCCTGAACATAATAATACAATCGTAAACATGAACAAGAATGGGGATAAGCTGATCAGACCTGTCTACGTATCTAGATCTGTTCTGAGATCAGCCGTGACAGAGCTCTCGCGCATTCCTGCCTGCTTCTCAGATTTCGGTCCACAGGAGGGGGGACAACGGCAGAACCTCTGCGGTTTTTGTACGTGGAATTATTTTCCAAAGCTGCCCACATAGTCTCTGCATGAGGCTCGGGCCTGCAGCTCCGCTTGATGTTTGGATTCTTCTCTGAGTCGGAGTTCTGTAATCCATTCCAGAGAGAGTGTGCAGGCCAAACAGAGACAGTGTAGCAACTGGCAGACATGTCGAGACAATACCAAGCACGTCGCTGCTGTGTGGCAACGGAGATAGCCTGCAGCAACACATCAGAATCAGAATCCCTAGTTTTCATTATGGAACATTTCATTTTTTTAAGTGGTTGTTTACCAATCCTTCTTCCTTTTTTTTTTAAAACTTTCTCATCTCTGTCCCACGTCAGACTATTTTCAGCCTGTGTGCGAGGTTCGATGGGAGCAGAAAAGGGGAATTACACAGCATCTGATCTCGGCATGACTGTGGGTTTTTGGTTTGGGTTTGAGAGCTGGAAGCGGGATGACAGAAACCAGAGAGGTCTCTTTAGTTTAGGAATGCAGTGTATATTGTAACAGACCACCAAATGGAGACCAACCCCTTTAGTCAGGGTCAGAGCCCAACCAACTTGCAACACCTTCCACCTGTCCCACTGCTCAGCCTCCCAGGGTCGGCGATCCCCCACACCGATAATTACAGTGCGTCCAAACCACTGCACATTTTTGCGAGGTCAGAAACTTTGCGGCAGGTGGGATGGAGAACGGGGTGATTTCCCCTTTGTCTGGACCCATTTACTCTGTGACAGAGCTCTGAAAGGGGATTACATCATCACTATTGTGGCTTCCGAGCCCTCTGCTTTCCTCCGCTGGGTGGTATAAAGTGGACCGTCCCATCCAGACAAAGACAGAGCATTCCAACAGTTTAGCAAGCAGGAAATGCAGACCCACAGTCACACCTCATTAAAGTCAAACTCATCAACCTCTCAGTCACCAGCCCCCCCCAAAAAAGACACTCACTCTGAAGAATCACCAGAGGCCATGTTACCATCAGGTCATTTGACTTCTGACTATGAGCTGACTAATATCAGTCAGACACTTCACTCATAAAAACTGAGGAAGCTTCCCCTTTTTTTTTTTCTTTTTTTTTGTAAAATTGTTATTGAAGGTTTTGTCAGAATCCAGGAAAAAGTGACTCATGTAGGAGGGGGAAAAGAAAATTTAAAAAAAAAAAAAAAAATCAGCCTTGTAGCTGACATTGACCACATTGGTACACCACTTTTTATCCAGGGATGCATCTCAAGGTCTGTTTATTTTGCTGTCCAGTGAGAGGTGTGCGCAGTCATCACAGTCTCAAAAATGATCCAACCCTGTGACGGTAAGCGTCACCACACCACAATGAAAAGAGCTCAGTCAGTATTTACTTTAAGAGCACTGATGCACTTTGAACCTGAGCATTAATGAAATAATAATATTAATCCCATCTTTCTTTGTATAATATAAACAGTTAATTTAAGCATGTTATGAAGACCACTTAGCATAACTGCAGTGCATACATTCCAGAGTGGCAAATTTTAAATCAGCACAATGCTCCTCTTGTTGTTCCCTTTTATCTTTGCTCAAACTATTCCCTCCGAGCCAATGCACAGGAGACAATGGAAACATAAACTCAACTTAGCAACAGGAAGCGTCCTTCTGTGAACGTGCAGGCACATTATAGACCCTACTATGAATAAAGAGAGATGCAATGCAAAGTGAAAATAGCAACACTGTCCTTCAGTAATAAAACAAGGGGAGGACTATGTATGCTGATAAGGAACGTGAGAGGCAGAGACTCTGCTAAACAAGCAGAGTTATGTTTGTGCATCTATTCTAAAAGTAGTCTCACCCAAATCTTTGGGCAGATCTTCTCAACTGAACTAGCCTCTCATCCCCAAATGAAATGTCACAGGCCCACGCAGTGAAAAGAATAAAACAGATCAAGCAGTTTTTCCCCATCCAACAAGATCATTTTCATCATCTATAATAAAAATAACACCAGAAAAAAGCAAGAAGCAGTCCAATGTTTTTGCAGAAGGCAAAAAAAAAGAAAAAACAAAGGGACAAAACTGAGAGTAACTAAGCAGTAAAAGTGGAAGTGAAGCTGTATGATCAGTCATGCCATCCACAGTGGGTCAGCTAAGCTTATCAAGAATGCTAAAAATCCCAGATCCTTGCCCAAAACCAAACTACAAAGCTTCCCCTTTTTTCACCTGACTCAAATTATCCAACTGCAATAAACACTGCTTCTGTAACACACACACTCACACACCATGATTCAGTTATGAGCAACCCCCCGATTTTATTTAATTCCCTACCCGCTTACTTGTAACTGTTTCACTGCAGTTGATATTTTGTAAAATATGGCCCCCTCTGGACACAACGCTGGCCTGTAAAAGTAAACTCTGAAAGGTAAAGGTCTGCTTGTTTCTGTCAAAACAAAACTCCCAGCCCTCATTACCAGATCTTTCCTATTCACACACGCTGCTGCCACCACTGCACTGGTGTGCATGCTCTCTGTATTCCAAAACAGCCTATGTGAGCACAGTTGGACACAGAGGCTGGAGTGCACTCCACACATCCACATCAGGCAGAAATAAACTGATAATCTCATCAAGAATGGCTCTGGATACTCAGTGTGGAGGGAGGGGGGCATGACTTGCAGGGAGCCCTGATGGCCTAATCTATTCAAGCAGATGCTGAGCCAGGGCAGGCTGTAAACAAATATCCCAAGACAGATGTGGCAGAAGGAAATCACCTGGTGCCTGACAAGCCTTCACGTGCGGCAACAACACGGGATACACCACCTCGGAATTTATTTTATGTTTCTTCCGCGTGGTGACAAACATACATCCTCCAGTATACAGCGGTGTGGCGTGAACGATGCCACCTGTGAATCGCAGGGAACAATGCCCTTGACTTACACGGCGACGCAGTGGATATGTTTTGACAGCCACCCTGATAGCCTCACTTCGCCTCACCACGCCAGCCCCATTAGTTCTAATAATAATAACAATAATAACAACACTAACACTGCCTTTCCCCTTGCACCTTCACACAGCACGAAGACGTGCTTTGTCCTCCTCACACAGATGTTGGGTGCAGGCACCCCCGCGCATGACTTCGTAACGCCACTCACCTTTTCTCATTGTGGTTGTCTCACAACACGAAGCAGTTTTGCTTTTCTTTTTTTCTTTCCTCTCCTTCCTTTTGTTTCAACTAGTAACAAGGTGCTGCAAGTCCGAGACACAAACTACGCAGCAGCTCTGTTGGCTGCCCTCGCGGGGGGGCGGGAGGGGGTGCTGGCTCCGGTTCAGACCGAGGACGGCCCGACGTCTTCCTCTGAACGGCAACTTGGAAGTTTGATAGAAAGTTACGGCTTTGCCTCGCTGCGGTATGCAGCTGCTGGAGGGATGAGATCATTCAGGCAGCCTCCCCTCTCCCTCTCTCTCGCTCTCTCTCTCCCTCTCTTTTCTGCCCTGGAGTCTCGCGAGAAGGCTTAGCAGGGGCAAAAAAGCAAACGTTGCCGTGGCAACAGTGCTCACCTGTAGTGAGTAGATGGTCAGAGGGGAAACGAAGAAGTCTCACTGTGCTTCATGTGACCCCAGGTTTTTAAAAACAAAAGTGCGCAGTTTATTCAATGGCAGGTAAAAAAAATTGTCATGTTTTAGCCCAAAAGTGTTTAAGCTAGCTCCGGTTACACCGCTCGTGTATGTTTACTGCTGCTGAGTTTAATGTAAAACACACAATTAGGCCCATTAGGTTTGACTTTTGAACCATTATCTTGACTGACTTCAGTTTCAAATCATCAGTCAAATCTGATTGGTTAAACAAAAAAGCCCTTTTGAGTTTGTGATGGATCCACGTTGCAAACTGTGTATTGCGACCTACAGCCTACTGTTGTAGGGTCAGTGTGCAATTTTAAAAGCATTTAATTGAATTGGAAACCTAAAGGAGTCCATACTTTTCTTAGTGTGTTCAGATCTTTTACTAAAGCTGTCTTTAAACGAACTTTTAGAGTCAGGAATGCCTACTGTAGACAGATTTTTCACGTTGATGTACGCACTACGGTTTAATTGGGTTTACTTAGACCAAAATATACATAAAAAATAGATATAAATAGGCGAGAAGCTTTTCCTTGCAGTCAAACTGAGGGAAATCAAATGTCCTGGGGCATCACGACAGCATGAATGTGCAAATATGATATGCAAAGAGACTAAGTGTGGCTACAACAACCACAGCCACTATGAGTGGAATTAAAACCTGTGAAAAGTATCACTTTAGTGTTGCTAAATGTACCCACCTGCCATGAGGTCACCGTGTGGCCTGTTGTGCTGACATCTATGTCAGCATGTGTGCAGAAATCCCTGCACGAGCTTGCAAAGCAGGCCTTGCAAACAGTGCAGACTTTGCATGAAAAGCTAAAACTGCATGATAGTTCATAACACAGCTAACAAGGTCATTGTTTAACCTACATGCATGACTTTGGGTTTGTCTTAAGGTGTCACTGTAGTGATAAAGCATTCATGTAGCTGCATGGTTCCAGCATGTTTTTACTTAGAAAATGTAGATCTGGAAAATTAGAGTGGGAGGTTCTGAAATAATTTTTAAAAGGGGATTCATCGGGCAAGAGGATGCATAATCAGAAGATTACGCTGTGAATTACTTGAAAGGGTGTTTCAAATAATTCCACATCCTCCCCACTGTATGTAAAGCTTCATTATTATGCCTGCTCGCAGCTCTATTTTCGTCGTGCTTACATCAGAGGAGCG
>VVHJ01000711.1:0-21134 GCA_015107715.1 Tylochromis polylepis | reverse complement strand
GTGCTTACATCAGAGGAGCGCATCTTTCTGGTGTCTTGCGATGTTTATATATGGTCCAATTAAAAATCACACCTCAGCTGGAGACGAATTTGGTTTGAAGGTTTTATTCCAGTGTAAACATTTTGCGAGTGTGTGTGTGTGTGATGAATGTTAATTCACGAGAGAAGTTTAGGATTAAATCAGCAGCACCATCTGCTGGGCGAACAGGAAAAGAACAAGAAACATAAGGATGTGCAAAAAAAAACCAAACATAAAAGTGATCATTTTGCCTCATGCATAATGTACATTTGCGTAAACTTTTAACTACACTGTTCATTCATCCACAACTGTTAAGCACTTATAAGGCCTCCGATGATATTCCCTTATTCTTTTTTAGAACATCACCCTCATTTAATAAGGCTCAACAGTGTGGAGGACAGCATGACAGCTTTGAGAGTTATGGATGAGAAGTCATTAAGAGATGGAGGCTATTCTTAGGTCTTAGTTAATCTTAGCAGTCTTTGAATGTCAGGCTCTATGTCAATGGTGGGGAATTTTTTGCTGTATCTCTTAAAGGGTTCTCCCTCTGGCCCAATGAGGAATTTCTCAAAGTTCCAGGAGATATCCGTCCTGCTGATGGGGCTCCAAACCAGAAATTTGGGGTCCTGAACGAGAGAATTTGGGTCGTCATCGGGATAGGGGAGTTTGTCTTTCAGATAGGCAAAGACTGGATGGGTGTTTGTTCCATTGACATCACACTTCTCGAAGATGGTGAAGATGGGCTTGAAGCCTCCGCCTGGACGCACGTGCTGCAGTGAATTCAGGATTTCACCATTGGTGCAGTTCTCCTGCAGAACACAAGCATTCATTATGGTAGCAAAAATGATTAAAATCCTACTTCAGTATCAAACCATAAGTACCAGACACAGTTTGCACACTATTAAATGATGCATTTCTTTTGACTTGCTTTAGGAAAGAGGAAATACACTAATCCCAATCATACAAGTCAGACTTTTATTAACTCAAACCTGACCCAGGTAGGTTCAGGAAAAGGAAAATGTCTGTGAAGTGATATTCAGGTATTTGAAACGGAACTGGAAATTTTGTTTGAACTAGAACTGATACAGCAGGTTTTAATAATAACACATACTGGTACACAAAATAATACATTTTAGAGATTTTTAAGTGACCTCAAACCCCGCTGCTGAACTCACCTGGTAGCCAAACTGGTTGCAAGGAAAACCCAGGACCACCAGCCGATGGGGGTACTTGCTCTGCAGCTGGTTGAGCTCGCTGAAGTCCCGGGTGGTGGTTCCTCAGAGCGAGGCCACATTCTCTATGAGGACCACCCGTCCTCTGAAGACGTTGAAGTCCACCGAATCTCCCTCCAGTGTGGTGGCCCTCAGGTCGTAGAAAGTCTTCGCGATGAACGTCATCTCGTCCTCTGGTTCTGCCACAGTGGAAGCAGAGGGGATCTCGAGCTGCCTGTATCAGAGCGCTTGGTCACCTGATTCATTTAGGGCAGAAAGTTGCCTTTGACAAGGATCAAATGGCCCTGCGGGAAAGTGATCTCCATCTGCCATCCTATACTCTCAAGTAGTCCAAGGTAGAGTAATGTAACTGATTGTGTGCGTCTTCTTAATAGGATAAGATTTTAAAAATTTTATCAAGTAAATTTTGACTTTCTAGGAGTGAATGTAATTATACTTTCAAAGAGTGTTTTAGGGATAAAACTTGCACGTGCTACCCTACTTTACGGCATCTCTGTGACATGTATCAGTTTTCTCTGTCATCAAAAATTCAACATGATCCCCCGTCTTTCACAGAGGGTGATTAAAAATGAATGAATCTACTGTCTGAACCCTTTGAGGATTTGACTTCACTCCTTGCATTCTAATGTAATGACTCAGCAAGGTCCAGACACCCACTTCATTAGCTTTAATATGAAAACTTTAATTTATTAACCTGTACAATGATTTTGTTATTTTTTGTAACAATCTGCACACATCGTTTTAAAAAAAATTATATACAAGTGGCAACTTGGCAGAGCCTGAGTACATTACTTCAAAGAGCGGTAACACTCCTTCAGCACACAATGCCAATCACATTTGTAGCGCAAATGCACACATTCAGGATAATGCATGAGCAAGCATTCAAGGTCTTTGAACATGGCACGACAGAGTGTCCCTCAAAGGAGGATAGTCAATTGTGTAAATAACTCCACCCCTGCTGGGTTTGAATTTCGAGGTGTAAATAATTCAGCTCTGTCCTCCGGCTTCTTCGTCATTGCCTCTATCCTCTCCCTCCGCCCTCAAATAAATGATTGTCAATTGGAATCCATAATTCACTTGCAGCACCAACCAAATTATTCGAAAAAAAAAAAGAAAATTAAGAAAATATGATGGATAAGTGATGAAGCAGTTGCTCAGTGCAAACCTGTATTTTAAAGGAAGAGAATGTGTGTATGGATAGTTTTATTACACAAAACCGTGTTCTCCGGGAACCTCCCCGGCCACAAGATTCAGCGATCACAGAACAAAATTGGCCCTCTGCTGGTAGCTGCTTCTAAATGCATTTAACACAGTGTGATTCAAAAAAACACTTACAGAAAGTGAAACCCATCCATTAAACCCCTGGGGCAACAAGTCACCGCATCTACAAAGAGGGCAGAGGGGGACCGACTCAAGTCAAGGCGCTTTCAGCTATAAGCTGTGGCACCGCCATGGCCATCTCGTTTCTAACAGGCGCAGGTCCTCTGAGGACCGTGAGTGTCTTTGCTCTCTTTCTCTTCCTCCAGACCCGCCTTATCCAGATAGCTGTCCAGAGATCCCAACAGGTTGTCCACGTCCCTCTTGTGAGCCTGTAGCACGAGTTCTGTCAGACGTTCGAATGACTGGAGGAAGAAGGAGGAAAGAAAACAAAAGAATGTTGCAGGGAGTTACCCAGGAAAAAAAAAAAGTTACCGAGAAAGTTCCACTACCTCATTGACGTTGATATTCTTGGAGGCGCTGGTTTCAAAGAACTCCATCCCATAGGATCCTGCTAACTACATACAACATTGACGTGCATATTATTAGAAATAATAAAACTATTTTATAGATTTTTTTCTTCTCCAAAAGTAAATAAATATAATAAAAACCAATTTAAATGCAAAGGCAACATTCTGGCACAATAATACCGATTAAAGCAGCACAGGGTGTTAATGGTATGAAAATTTATACATATTATGCACTTGCATGGATGTAGGTTTATCCTTCAGGCTTTGGTACGTTTCAGCCAAACCAGTTGAGCAGTATTCTATTTTAAGAGACATGCTGGTATCAGCTATTGGTTAGGTTTCAGAAGCTGGGACTTTGATAGTAGTGCCGCTAAAAGCCTTTTCTCCCTGAAATAACGTATGCTACAACCATATTGCATGTTTTCTCAATAAAAATTCTTCCCAAATATGCAAAAGTCTTTTTTTTCCACATAATTTCCTTAGGGATTATTAAAGTATTCCAATTATGATTTTTTTTTAAACCTCAAAAATAAAGTCAATAATATACACAACATGAGAGCAGTGACTAAGTCTAGTACAACTGAATATTTTTATAGTATTTAATATCTAGATGGTCCTGGTCTATGTGAAGAGCTTGGAGGAAGGTTCATTCTGATGACTGACATTTGGCTATAATTCCTCTTCTAATTTAACAGGGTCAGAAAGAGTTCATATTCATGTTTCTACAACATGAACAACTACTCATCACACATAAGATTTGTACACACAGTATGGCTCAGCTGCCCAGGTTTTATTTCGGCGTGTTTCTTCACCGTGTCTTTGCGGTAAAAAGGCCTGAGGCTGTCTGAGCAATAGAAACAACTAAGATGGCCAGCATCCAAATGCCTGCCAGCACAGAGATAGTTGTGCACACTCTTTGAATCGAGTTGCCAAGTTGCCCGACAGACAGGTTGAATTTGTATGTAGTGTGTGGATTGTTTGCGTAGACTGTGTTTCAAGCTCATCTGGCAGCTTAGGTGACATTTATGAAACACACAAAGCTTTCCAGCGCAGGTATTACAGTAATCATCATCAAGTTTAAGGAAGTTTCCTGGAAGAAACTGGAGGCCACGAGGAGACTGACTTACAATATGGGAGAAATGTATATTATGATGTTGAGTACTTAAAACACAACCTACTATATCTATAAAGTCATAACACCCACAGAAAAAACAAATTAAAATCCATAATATACTAATTAAACACAGCACAAAATAAGGCTCAATCAAACCTTGGTTCCTTGGTTCTTTGACACTTCCCTCCTGAGTGAATCATCACATTTGTTTCCTACCAATATGGTCTCCATTTTTTGGGTAGTACACTTAAAGAAAACAAAGGAAAAAATTGAAGTTAAGCATAGGGATAGTGTACTTCATCATCCTGTCAGTCACCCTAAGCCACTGATTGTTTAGTAAGCAGCCAAAGTTCAGTCAGCCAGAGCACAAATACTGGACAGCTGTGAAGGGCAGTGAACAGAGTGCTTATTGCCTTACTTCATCCACATCACTGACCCACTTGGCTATGTGCTTAAAGGACAGCTTGTCTGTGATGTCGTAGACAAAGATGATACCCTGCACAAAAAGTGGAAAGAGGATTAAGGAGTCAAAGCTGCGTTACAGAAATCTAAGTTTACTATTGGCTGGTCATACTTGCGCCCTCCTGTAGTACTGTTTGGTGATGGTCTGATAGCGCTCCTGACCAGCTGTGTCCCTGCATGGAGGACCAAACACATATCAGCAAAAGGGAATCACCCATGGCAGCAAGCGTGAATGCAATGAAAGAAAAATGTCACTTACCATATCTGTACTCGGACCTTGGTTCCATCTACCTCTAGTGTTTTCATCTTAAAATCAATTCCTGACCAAAACAAAGAAAACACAAATACAGATGAAAGCTGGGATGCAACCTTCAAAAATACAAACCGGAGTCACAAACTGGTGACAAATGTCACTGAGGTTCAGTGAGGATTGCTCGGAGATACCATTATCTCAACTGGTGTAAATGGCACTGAGGGATTTCTGTGCTAGGAGACAGGACGAAGGAGCTCAGAAATGTTAATGATCACACTGAACACTGTTTGCAACATGCAACTTTACTGGTTTCTATTCAAGGAGTTCTTTTAATCTACTTCTTATTTAGTTTTCATCATGTCAGCAGAGCCAAAATCCACTCAAAGATAGACATGAATTTCTGATCTCTACACTATTTACAGTCATGTTAAAGACTCTCTGCAGTCCTTGGAAGAAGTGTACTTAGATGTACTTAACTGATCATCAGCAAGTGTCATCACATCTATAAAACCAGAAGTTCTGAAAGCTTTGCTGATCTGTCGCATTCGGGTGTGTGAATGCCATATTTTTCCCAGAAGTGATATCACAGCAAGTTCAGAGAAATGGCAAAAAACCCAGGAGCTACATCTCAGAGTCTACATGCCTAAATTAGCATCTGTCCTAGTGTCAGTTTAGAATCACCAGTTTGCCAACCATGCATGTCTTTGGACTGTGGGGGGAAGGCAGAGAACCTGGAAGGAACCCATCCAGGATCAGAGAGAACATGTAAAGTCCACAAACCAGCCAGTGGCTTTGAAAATGGGATATTCTTGCTGTAAGAGGCAGCAAGGACCCAGATCCTACTAACCATCGCCCCTCCAATGTCTTTTGGACAGACCAGACAAGGTGGAGGTGTTTGGCCATAATGCACAGCACTACATTTGTCAAAAACCAAACACAGCATATCAGCACAAACCCCTCATACCAGCTGTCATGCACAGTGGTGGAGGGGTGATGATTTGGGCTTGTTTTACAGCTACAGGACCTGGGCACCTTGCAGTCATTGAGTTGACCATGAACTCCTCTGTATACCAAAATATTCTGGAGTCAAATATGAGGTTATCGGCCTCACAACTAAAACATGACTGAAATTAGCAAATACAAGAGGTTGTGCTATGGTCCAATGTCCCATTAAGCCATGACACTACAACTACGACTACTATACTACTGTCAATATATCTTGCAAGAAAAGATTAATGAAAAGACTAAAGAGATCCTTTCATTTGGCTCCTGTGATGGACATTTATAAGATTTTTGACACTAGTGGCATCAGTGATCTTAGAACAGGAAAGAAGTGGAGCAGAAAAAAGGCTTGAGTGTGACTCAGGTGTGGAAAGTCTCTACTGACAAGAATATGAAGTCAAAATGTGCAACTGTTATAAAAAATTTTTTTTAAAAAAGGCTTGTTATCATTAAAGGAACTGATAAGCCAGGAAGCATGTGATTCTGATCAATTGGACAATTTGGAACCTGTTCCCAGTTTCCTTTTACATATTTGTCTCTGTTGCATTTAACATAAAACCCTGAACATTTTTGGTTTTTTTCCTTCCATTTTGCTGCCGTCACACTTAGTGGGATCAATAAACTCTGTGTAATCCAATCCCAACATTGTGCTCATAAAAAAGTTTTCTGTCAGGCATTCAACTATAACATTTAACTACAACTATAACAGCAAATACATTTTTGTTGGAGATGCAGCATCCTAGTCCAGTTTGAGTGAAATGAAGAGGTGCTAGTGAATCTGAAAATGCACCTACTTTACATAACAATCAAATCACGATCTTACTGTTTTCAGTATCTGTGAATGAGCTCCTCCTGTAGCCCATTTCTGTTTCGCCTTAAGGATGGCTTTCCTCTTTTTGCAATTGTTCACTTTTATCATGCAAGAATCTGTGTTTATGTAATATATGCAAAGCTGTCCATTCATCTGGTATGAATGTTCAACCTGCATATCAGTATCCTTTTGTTCCAGCACTGCCTGATGCAGATCTAAAGGCACAGCCGGTTATTTTCTTTTAGCAATGATTTCATCATCAGACATTTTTCCAAATAACTAGGTTAAATCCCATGTAAAGCCTTTCCACTCTGCATTTTCTGGTGAGACTTGACCCTGATTATGCTCCACAGTCTAACAGGTAAAAAGGATAAACAGGGCCTACCACATTTTGTTCCAACTCATTAGTATGTGACACAATCAGGAAAAGTGGCAGCACTGATATGAAGCACTAATGGGCTCATCAATCCGCAAGACCCAATCAAGGGGGGAAAATATAAGATAGCATATCAAATAATTTGAGAGCAGAAGAAATAATTGTCTCCCTTCCTATTTCCACTGCGCTCGTAACGGAGGTATACTTTATCAGGCCTCTTCTACGTGTCTAACCTTTAATTAAGCAAAAACATTACATCCTAGACTTTCATTGTGCTTTAGTGTGGGCAACAGTAAGCTTTCAAGGCAAACTTTTCCCATGTGAGGCTGTTTGAACTTGAGGCCCATTAATCCTATAAGTAGGCCCACTTTTACATTCTGAACAAATGGGAAAGCTAAATTAAAATACTCAGAATGATAAAACTCTTGCATCTACATTCATCCAGAGAAAAGCATCCCCCGGTGTTTAACCGGTTCAACCTGTGATTTAAAAACTCATATGATGAGTTTTGGAGTAAGCTACACTAAAAAAAAAAAAAACCTGTTGGATGGCTTACCGATGGTGGAAATATGTGTAGTGTCAAAGTCACTTTCCGTGAACCGGCGCAACATGCAAGTCTTCCCAACCCCCGAGTCTCCGAGCATGAGCAGCCGGAACAAAAAGTCGTACTGTTTAGCCATGACCAAAAACTAAGCGATGAGGAAAAAACATGCCTGTCTGATGCGGCGCTTGAAACTGGCTGCTTGTCCTCTGCTTTTCTGATGCATTCAAGGCCCCTTGGAAACATCCAAGCTAAACTCAAAGAGCGCCACTTGATGCATTTTACAAAGGCTGATTTATTTGAACGTTTTTCTAATATTTTGTGGTTCTCCGTGTGCTTTATTATCACCTTCAAATATTTCAGTAGCATTTCACGGTCCCGTACGTCGTTCTTGGTTACACGTGCAATTTCCTACGGCACTGGAAAGCAGCACACAGGCTGCATCCTTGAACGTTGTTTCCTGTAGAGGGAGCGTCAGGACACATCACACTGGCCTGAGTCTAAATTCAATATTTAAACAATGATTGATGTCATGTAAAGGGACATATGTCCCTTGGTCCTCATATTTTCTAATTTATCTCTAAATATGAATGAAAAGACAAACAAATATCATATCTCCGTGGGTAGCAGCTGCACCACAATCCAGTCATTGTGATCTAGGAACATTTAAAGGCTTATTTCTACCAAAGTTTCAACAAATCCCTCTTATCTTTTACCTTAATTTCATCAGCAAACTCTGATTCTCAAATCCTATCAAACCTGCCAGATTATTGAATTAACAGGCTCTTTAATTAAACCCGCACTTAACACCAAAATAAAGGATGCTGCCAGGGATGCCTAATGTGCAAAAAACAGGCAATTTTTACATTAAAAACACAGGAGTCACAAATTCATCCAAAAAGGATAAAATAGTTTATTTATAGTTTCATAATAAAGGTATGCCTTATCTTGCAAGACAACCGTTGGCAGTATGTACAACATACCTGTAATTTCCATGGAATGGAACAAACAAATCTCATAAGGTACACACTAATTTATCTCTGCAAAAAACAAAAAACAAAGATAAACATTCCCAGCACAGGCAAATTCAAGGGAAGGCTTTTCTTTGCAGAAACGACACCATTTAAGAGTATACAGTGTTATATACCACACACTGAACGGGACTTCCATCGACAAAAGTAAAGGACAATGCCTTTTAACTGCATTGTGCAACATTCAATATCAATGAGGGGATTTTTTTTTACCACAATTTATTTAATAATATTAAAAATAGAGGAAAATAAATAGCTGAAACTTTGAAATATCAAGCCAAACATAATGGGAGTTCAGACATCAGATTATATAGATATATAGATATAAGGGTAAGAAATTATTCTTGGTGCATGACTATAAATAGAGGGATTTCTTTGATTACACAACATTTCAAAAGACAAAACTTTTAGCCACCTACACAGAATAAGGAGGGCTGCATTTTGCATAACAGACAGGGTTTGTTTTTCCAAAAGCAACTTCACATTCTTTTCTGGAAAAATATTATCATTATTATTATTATTATTAAAAAGGTAAGGTATTCCTACCCTTACCATTTGTCAAAAGTTTCACAACTCCACCAGATTGGAGAGGTTGACCAAAACAACCAATAGGGAAAGGTTATTTTTGTAGCTTTACTCAAGTCTCACGTCTTGTCATCTCCACATTTACGAATGGTTATTATGAGGTCTGAAAGGCATAAAGTCCTTCAAAACTGCAGAGCTGCCTCACTTTGGGGATCTTAAACTTTGTTGCTGGGCCACGAAAGGAGTGACAGGATGCTTGCCAGAAGGATAAAAGAAGGTAGAAGCGTTTTATACATGATAGCACCTCTCTCACACACAATCTCCACCTCGTCTCCTGGGCTAGCGCAAGAAGGCAGGGCTCAGTGCGGACAGGAAAGAGGAGCTGGGGCTGGTGGGTAAAAAGAGTCTGTCTCATGAGCTGGGGTGCACCCAAATCTAGCTTAGCTCCACACGCAGCTTCTTCCTGTTTGGTGTCTCGTCTGATTCTGATTCAGAGCTGGAGTCGGACCCGCCGTCAAAGGCGGACACGGCGCTCCCTTTGCGGTTTGTGTACAAGCTGCTATCGGAAGAGTAGTTTGTCTGGAGCTGAGTGTTCCCCTTGGCCTTCTCAAGTGCACGAACTGCAAGTTGTACACAAAGAAACAAACGCTGCTTACGGCATCTGAGATTGAATCCACATGACAAAAATGTGCAATATTTATTTAACAAAGAGCACCGCT
Source organism: Tylochromis polylepis (assembly GCA_015107715.1). Classification (NCBI taxonomy): domain Eukaryota; kingdom Metazoa; phylum Chordata; class Actinopteri; order Cichliformes; family Cichlidae; genus Tylochromis; species Tylochromis polylepis. The sequence goes on along the minus strand of VVHJ01000711.1, from coordinate 11,323 downwards.
TACCCTGCTGCTCCAGCAGTGCATTCTGCTTCTTTAGATCGTCAATGTCTTGCTGGTGGGTGTGGTTTTTTCGTCTCATGTACTGGATGTACTCCGTGGCTTTGTCTAGAATCTGTGCTCGGGAAGCCTGTTTAACAGAATTCTGTCAGGCCCGTGTGACAAAGCAGCCAATAAAGTGCATGAATCTGTTATACAAAGCTCAGAGTGTGTTGTAATTTAATCTGGATTAAAATAAGAAGTTAACAAGAATTATTCCAGGAGTCAGATGGGTCAAAACTTAATTTGTAGCACTGTGTTAAATCAACAGCATAGGCTGACCACAAATGATGACACCACAATGTTGCAGAAATGCAGACTTGAGCAACAGTGATTGTGTGTTTGTTAGAAATATGCAGTGTTAACACAGTATGCAGATTACTAACCAGACTGAAAATCAGTGGCAGTGGGCAGTGATGAATTCAAATTTGAAACTTTTGGTCTAAATCATCTTCAGTATTATTCTAGGAGAGGTAAAAGAGTGAGTGCCTGCAGCCATCTGTAAAACACAGTGGAGGCTCTGTCATGGTTTGGGCCTGCATTTCAGTCAGTGGTGTTTGGGATCTTGTCAAAATTCATGGAATTATGAATGCAGAAAGCAATCATCAGATTTTCTTCCACCATGCAGTACCAGCTGCCAACAGCTTCATTTTCCAGCATGACAGTGATCCCAAACACACTGCCAATTAAGTAAAAGCATACCTGGATAGAAAACAAAACAATTACAACACTATCAGTCATGGATTGGCCTCCCCACGGCCAGGATATCAACATTATTGAAGCAGTGTTGGATCATCATGACAGTAAATGGAACAAAAGGCAGCCAACATCCAGAGAAGAGCTTTCAATGTCCTTCAAGAAGCCCTGAGAACTATTCCTGAAGACTACTTAAAAAAAAATTATAAGAAAGCTTATCTAAGAGAGTTCAGCTTGTGCTGAAGAATAAAAGCCATCATACCACATAGTGTCTTTCAAGCTCATTAAAATTGTAAAGACTCAGTTTTGACCTTATATACTGTACTTTCATGTATGTCTGCACGTGTTTCAACAAACTTTCCCATTTTCCTAGCAAAATATAAAGAAATGAGGGATGGCTTTTAGATTTGCATAGCATTGCATATTTATTAACTCCAAGCTGAACATTATCAGCTTCAGTTTCACTTGTGATGGCAGACCGGTGCAGGTACACCAGCATACAAGTTAAAAGCAAATAAAGATGAAGCCCATGGCAGCTGGGATTCAACACAGTACCACAAATAATGTTTAATAGAGGAGAAAATTATCTCCATGTTCACACAACAACTGTTCATTAACTGCCTTTTGAACTTTTAGCATTAAATATGAAATGGACAGCATAAGCAGAAACCTCACTCTTCATCCGGCATTTATTTGGCTAAACTGTCAGAGATTATAGAGCTGCTTTGCTTTGACAGCAGTGTCTACAAGCTTTTAAAATCCACCAAGGAGATGAATGAGCTCGGGAATGACTATCAGACATGTGGTTGATACATGCATGACTTTGCTTGGCAAGGCATCTGTTTCTACAAATAATAATTTCCTCCTTCCTCTAGGCATGACAGAGAGATGACCAACATAGATCTGGGTTCTGGGGCCCAATATGAATGGTCTATGCTGGGCTGGATAAGATTAAACCTAATAAAATGTAGACGATTGCATAAAAGTAATAATGTAATATGTAGCTTGAAAAAGACGCAACATTTCATTTTAGATTTTAAAATAAGTTGTATATCAAATGCATTTGTTTCCTTAACTGTATCCCGCTTTTGCAAACAATCTTCAGGTCAATATATAATCTTTAAAAATGAAAAACTATATAAGTGAATAACCTCCAAAAAAGAAGGCTTATTAAAGTACAGTTGCTTAGGACATGTTTGTCTGGTCTCCCTAGTTGTGATAAAAGAACTTAGACCAAACCAGAATGTAAACACTGTGTTTTGAGTCAAGGCCATGTATACCAACTAGTAATATTAGAAAATTCTGTCTTTTTTAAGATAGAACATGCTGATGGAACACGACAAAGACTTAAAGCTGTCGCTTTCCTTTGAAAGAGGCTACTGAGCACTGAGATGGGTAGTGAACATAAGCCACACGAGTCTTCAAATTCAAAACCCTGTATTTGTTTTCAAGTAGGCTGCAATATATAAATAGTTTCCTCACCTTCTCCCCTTGTAATGCAGGCACAGAGTCTCGTAAACTGTGAAAGCTGTCTTTAATGTGGTCCCTGCGTTTACGCTCCAGCGCATTGTGATGTGCTCGCTTGTCTGCCTGCAAAGGGACAGAGGAAGTTTATATTATTAAAACACAGGTCATTTACAAGAAAATAATGTACACCTGGTTCTTTAACATACAGAAGTGATTTAAACTGCAATAAGAGAAGGCCTCATCTTTAGACGGCTATTGCGTGTATCTGTATTAATGTCAATATACGCACACAAGCAGGAACCTGTGGTGGAAGTATTTACAAGGACATGATCTGTTTGCTTTAAGGGTTGGACCAGAAAGTCTTAGTCGCAACTAAAATTCAACATTAACTTAATATCAACTCTTACTTTGCTTGGTTTTTTTTGTTTTTTTTTTACATGGACTGGACTGATACATAAAAAAATCCAAATTTGCACTGTACACTGTTGAAAGCAAGCAAAACAGGTGACCCTTCAGCTTGCTTGCCAGCTTTCCTGGTTACACAAAATGATCAGAATGCCTGACTTTATAATCTCCACCACAGGCTGTGAACAGACTGCAATTACAGTCTAACTCTTTAACACTTACTGTAATTTTACAGAGCGATTTTACGTTTTAAGTCTGGGAGTAAGAATTGCAGTCCAAGTTAAAAAAATCAGACGACTGCACTGTCACATTTGCTGTCTTAAAACAAGGTGTTCCTAATTTCATGAATAAATAAGAGTCATGTAAAACTCGTTTGTGGTTTATAACTAGCTTTTAAATTTAGTCATTACAAATATATGTGAAAATTTTCCAAATGTAGACATGGGGAGAACATGCAAACTACACAGAATGGCCGCAGCTAGATTTGCACCCAGGACCTTCGCATGTTCTCCCCATGTCTCCGTGGGTTCTCTCCGGGTACTCTAGCTTCCTCCCACAGTCAGAAGACATGCCGTTAGTGGGGTGAAGTTAATTAGGTCACATTCTAAATTCACCGTAGGCATGAATGTGAGTGCAAATGGTTGTCTGGCTCTCTGTGTTGGCTCTGCAACAGACTGTCGGTCTGTCCAGGGTGTACCCCGCCTCTTGCCCTATGGCAGCTGGAATAGGCTCCAGCCCCTCCGATCCACAACCCAGAACTGGACGGATGGGATGTAGAGCAGGTAAATTCAAATATTTGTCTTGGTATTATTGTACCTTTTTTCTCTTCTTTAAATTAACCTTATTCTTATTTTTTTAGGGTTTATTTTCTCTCTGTTGTATATATTTGATAGAATAAATCCCTCACTATGTGAAGGTTTTACTTTAACTATTTAACTTATTTATTGTAAACTGCACTATTTTTTATTATTTATCCTGCTGCTGGACTTTCCCTTGTGGGATCAATAGAGTGAGTATCTATCTATCTATATCACACTCATTAAAACATGTTGCTAGGCCAGATGTTACAGTGCGTATAAAAAATGATAATTTTTAATTTAGGTACTGGCAGAGATTAGGAGGAACATTTTATTTTCATTTTACTTATTTATTTAAGAGCAACACTACATGTCATCAACGTAAAAATATAGATTCAAACATGACAGATTTGACCAAAACTGCTAATAATTCCTGAACACATCATATAAAACTACACAAAATGCAAAAGACAAACATATACATCAAGACAAACATAAACAAAAGACAAATACAAACAATCTGCCTCACTAAGCTAAAGCTTATCACTTGAAATATGGATGTGAAATTTGAGCCATTCCTGAAAACTGTTTTTAGGAAGCATTTCTAAACTTAATCGTTCTGTAGCGTTAGATGCACTGCACAGTGAGGGCTTATGGGGCCTAACAGTACATGTATAGGTGGCTCTAATAGGATCTAAACTAGAGTTGGAATCCATAGTTCTGAGGAATATGTGGCCATATTTAGGTCATGCTCTCAGATTCATGCTCAATTAAAACACCACATCGCACTTTGGGGTGGGGAAAATGCAAGCGATTGTTGCAACAGGAGGAATTCAAAGCTGCACGTACAGTGGGCGTACTGATGCAATGGCAAAGTGGTTAGTTCACATGCAACTATAGCGCTGGATTTTTAGCAAGAACCCACAATTTACTAGGTAACAAGGGCTTGCAGTGAAATAATGAAGAAGTCGTCAGGCTCTTAATCAAGAAAACATAATACATTGTTAATATAAACTCATAATAACATGACATGAATTCAGCCGTCTGAAGAGGCGTTACGTGCAACTGCAATGCAAATACATGTACGATAGGAGAACATCGAGTACTGTATTCTCATTGAGCCTCGGTTTGCTGTATTAAATGTGTGTGCATCATAGCCTGACTTAAATCACACGTCAGAGCTAAAGATACAACCAGCCATGACAATTCAACCAGCTAGCTGTCAAGTATGCTAACTATATCTAGGCTGACGTGAAGGGATTACCCTTTTATACAACGAATAAACAAGAGCTGCATTCAGGATCTAAACTACATAAACAGTAAAAGCATGCTTGGCATAGCCGACAGAACCGTGTTATATTTCTGAAAGGAACATTACGTCCAAGCAAGCCGTCACCTCTCAGAAGAGCTGACCTTGTGTCCTGGAAGAGCTTAACCGCTGTTTATGAGTTGTATTTTCCATACATGCAGTTTTAACACAGCGTTTTATTTCAAGAGTTTTATTGATCACGTGACAGCAGCAATATGGTCTACCAAAAGGAGTGATTTAAGTTATAAGAGTATAGAAAGTCCTCTTTATTTTTCCTGAGCTACCCTACACGGACGACAAATGTCGTAGCGAGGCTACCCAACTTATTCACCAGTTCCGTGTGCGACTTTCCTTTGAAAGCCAGCAATTAAGAGCTCAAACGCTCCCCCTAATAGCCATCTCATACAAGCTTCAAAACCTAGTGCTAGCCGAGAGAAACCCCTGCTAACTAGCTAGGACAACCAAATAGCGTATGTTGAGAGGAATGTTGAGTTACTGTGTAGCTACTGAAACTAGCTAGCTAATTCTAGAGGAAACAAAAAGACATACATCGCTGTCGACTTCGATGTCATCGTTTTCGCTCATTCTTCGATAAAAATAATGTATGAGGGAAAAAAAGAAATAGAAATTATAACGAAAGCTAGAAGCAGATAATAAAACCTAGCACGGAACTCTGCTACGGCAGAGACATGACAACCGACGGCTACTCCACACGTGATTCGCCTACACACATGCACGGCGAAAACATCTGCAGCGCAGGCGCAGTAAAGCAAAGGCCTGTGGTAATTGAAGTAAGTTGATACAACATAGCCTGATTTGCATATGTGCTGTTTTTGGAGCTGAAACTATATTTCCCACAAGTCCACGGAATTGGGTCGCCTTCAAAATACACTTTATCCCCTACAATCACAGCAGCTTGAGAATGAGAAACCTCAGTATGGTTTCTCAAATAGAACATGATGTTCTTTATTGTAGTGTGGTATATTACAGTGGCAGGAATAATTATTCAATCACCAGCTGAATTTGTAAGTTTGCTCGCGTACAAAGAAATGAACAGTCTCTGATTTTTATGGTAGTTTCTTTGTAACAGAGAGAGACAGAATATCAACCAAAAATCCAGAAAAAAACCCACATTACATAAAAGTTATAAAATGATTTGCATGTCCCTGAGTGAAATAAGTATTTACTATCCAAGCAAAATACGACTTAGTACTTGGTGGAGAAATCCTTGTTGGCAAGCATAGTGGCAAGATGTTTCCTGTAATTGCTCATGAGGTTTGCACACATCTGAGGAGTAATTATGGCCCACTCCCCTTTACAGAAATCCTTTAGGTTTCTTGGCTGCCACTTGGCAACTCGAAACTTAAGCTCCCTCCACAGATTTTCTATAGGGCCGAGGTGTGGAGGCTGGCTAGGCCACTCCATGACCTTAATGTGCTTCTTGTTTAGACACACTCCTTTGCTGCCTTGGGATGTTTTGGGTCACTGCCATGCTGGAAGACCCATTCACAACGCATCTTAAGTGCTCTGAAGGAGGTTCTCATCTGGGATTTTAATCTACATGTCTGTACTTTACTGTGGGGATGGTATTCTCTGGATCACACTCATCATTTCTCTTCCTAACACAGAGGGTCGAATTAATGCCAGAGAGCTTGATTTTGGTTTCACGGCATTTTCTCCCACACCTCTCTATCATTTAGATGTTCACTGGCAAACTAAAGATGGGCCAGTACATGTACCTTCTTGAGCAGGGGGATCCTATGGTTGCTCCACGATTTCAATCCATTATGTGGTCGTCCTGGTGACTGTGGTCCCACTTCTCTTCAGACAATAAACAAGCTTCACCCTTGTAGTTTTGGAATGATCCACCCCTTTCTCATGATCATCCTCATCCCACAAGGCAACATCCTGCATGCAGCTTGAGACCGAAGGTGATTGATGGTCATTTTATATTCCCTCCATTTCCGAATAATCACACCAGCAGTGGTCACCTTCTCACCAAGCTTCTTGCTGATGTTCTTATAGTCCATTCCAGCCTTGTGCAACTCTACATTCTCGTCCCTGACATCTTTTGACAGCTCTTTGTTCTCATTCGTGGTGGTGGAGAGGTTGGAATAGAAGAAACTGATTCTGTGGAGAAGTGTGTTTTATTCACATAATGGGCTGAGATCAGGAATATCAGTAATTGACTGACTGGCTGATTGAACACATTACATAAACATTATAAACTGATTTACATATCACTGAGTCAAATACACAAACATTGTAATGGACCTGGGTCGGTGAACCAGTGTTTTTGTGTTTTGAATTTATTAATAGGCTTTGATTTCATTATTTATCCCTTCTAGTCTCTTGGTTTCTGTGTTTGTGCCCCTCCTGTGTTCTATGTTCCCTGTGTCACCTCAGTCAGTGTCGAGTCTGTGTCTTTGTGGATGTCTTTGGTGTTTCCTGTTTTACTTTGATAGTGTCGTGTCTGGTGTTCAGTGTTTTGAGTTTTGCTTTCCCTCTGGCTCATTATGTCTGATTAGACCCAGCTGTGTTTCCACCTGTTCCCCATCCTCTTGTTATCCTCCCTGTGTATTTTAGTCCTCAGGCTTCCCCTGTTTGTTGTTGCGTCATACTGCTCTTTGTGCTGTGTGTTTCCTCCATGGTCCTTGTTATCCTTGCTTGTAGTTTCTAGTTTCCCAGTGTCTTAGTTCCTCGTCCTTAGTTTCCAGTTCTCTGGCTTTTGATTTTTGTTTCTAGTGTATTTTTGGTACAGCGCAATAAAGCTGTACCTCAAGTTCATTTCCTCTGTGCCTACGAGTCCTGCATTTGGGTCTTCATCCTGCCTGCCACACAGCAAATCATGACAAATATCAGTAATTTTGCAAAATCTTGACTGTATATTTACATTATGATATCAGACATGACATATTAGCTTAGATTCAACAGTCTACTGTTCAATCGAAAATTATTATCAGTGTTGTATGCAACAATATCTGCTCTTTTCTATTTCCAGCATATGATTATAAGGCCAGATGGTGGCCCAGCTCGTTTCAGCAGCCCTCCCCCCACCTTCCACCCGTAGCTGTTCATTTGTCGGAGCATGTGAACTTTAAATAGCTGCAGCACTGCAAATATACTCCTTAATTATTAGGAATGTTTAAGAAAACTAATCATAATCAATGTTAGCATTAATAGAAATCTCTGCTATAGAGAAGGCATGATTAGATGATGTTCGTCAGCTGTGACAACCAGCCTCCCCCTGACACCACACTCTGAACCCACTGCTCCACCCCTCCTCTCCAGCCAAGGCGCAAACCATACCCCTTCACACCTATAAAGAAGTCAATCCATCAGGCAGGTCTTCCGTGATCTTCATCACTACATATATTTTCCCATTTCTCAGTTTTATAATTGAGGTTATTAGATCGTGATATACATTAAACGCACACTTTATAAAGGCACATGAAAAATAAACTCTTATGGTCCCTATTTGTCCTCTTTGCCTCCTAAAACCTTTGTTTGTTCATTCCTTGGTTTTGTTTAAGAGAGAAAGAAATCTGCAAATGATTTTCATCCTTCTGTTTTCAACTTGTCTTCCAGTTTCATTCATGTGGGTTTTTTAAAATGTTTGTTCTCTTTGGGAAAGCAACAACAAGGCTTATGAGGATCAGTCAACACCGACACATACAACTATTCATAAAATGAAGGCAAATGATTGAAGTGAAACATTTGATAAATTTTATTTTCCAATTAACATGAGTTTTTCTTGAACTGGTACCTGTTATCCAACTCAAACCTGCTGACTCATCTAAATTCAGGAAGTCATGTTAAATAAAGCTCAGGTTAAGTTATTCAGCTTTCTTAAGTACTGCTAAATGGTCATTTCCATCAGTAATGTTTCTTAACAGCATGAAAATTGAATAAGACCCTGAAGCAAACTTAGTCCCTGGAGCAAAATTTATTTGCATATTTTATTGTTTATTTGCCCCTGAATGAGGAAGACGTGGCTACTCTTGTCCAGGCTTGACTGAAGAAACAGCAGAGTCCTTCTTCCAGAAAAACACGATCTGCTTTCTCTTCTTTCATGCAGATCTTTGTTCTGTGCTATAAAGTTGATCATCTCACTAAAATGGTCTTTCATGCTGCACCTCCAGTTTCTTACACCTTTTCTCCAGTTCTTCTAATGTTTCTTGTTTCTCATCCTTCTTGTCTTGCAGTTCTTTGTTTTCCTCATGCATGTCCTTGTTTCTTTGTTGTTCCTTGTCATGGATGGCTTGTAACTCCTCATGTCTCTTCAGCAGTTCTTCAAGTGAAGACTACACATCTTTCTGAGATTGCTCCTGTCATTGCTTCTCCTGCATTTCAGTATTTGCGTACTGGACTTTGTTGTACAGTGCTTGTAAATGAGTGTTTTTGGTCACCATTTCTTGGACTTTGCATTGCATATCTCTGCAGTTTTTCGCCAGTTGCTGTTTCTCTTCCTCCAGTTCAGAGTTTTTGTCCTTCACTTCATTGTAAAATACTCACAATTCTGTATTTTTCTTTTTGAAGTCTTGGAGGATATGTGTCATCTCTCTCTGGGTTTTCTTGCAGTTGTTCCTTCTCTTTTTGCAGGTTTGCATTTTCTTGGAGTTCTTTATCAAACGTTTCTTGCAATGCTTCCATTTTTTTCTCTGTGCCCTGAAGTTTGCATCTGATGGTCTGATCGTCTCCTGTTGTTCCTTCTCTTTAAGCATTTGCATATTCCTCTGGAGTGCTTCAACATTACACGCAAGCCTTTGTTATTTTTCTGTTACTTCAAGCTCACACAGGATCTCTCAGTGTATTGCTTCATGTTGCTCCTTGTCTTTCAACATTTCTGTATTTTTTCTCAGGGCTTCGTTAAACATTACGTGCAAACCTTCATTATTTTTCTCAGTGACTTGAAGCTTGCACAGGATCATTTGGTGAATTGCTTCCATGTCTTGAAGGTTGCACTGAATTTCTCGGTGTATTGCTTCGTGTTGCTCCTTCTCTTTCAGTATTTCTTGTCAGTGCTTCATTAAACATCACGTGCAAGCCTTCATTATTTTTTTGCCATGACATGGAGCTTGTAAAGCATCTGATGGTGCATCGCTTCGATGTTTTGGAACCTGCACAGCATCTGCTGGTGTATAACCTCCTGCTGTTCCTTCTCTTTAAGCAATTCTGCTTTCTTCTCAGTGCTTCATTAAACATTACGCGAAAACCTTCATTGTTTTTCTCAGTCACTTGAAGCTTACACAGCATTGTTGGTGCATTGCTTCCACGTCTTGAAGTTTGCACTGCATTTCTTGGTGTTCTGCATCCTGCTGTTCCTTCTCTTTAAGCATTTCTGTATTTCTGCTCAGCACTTCATTAAGCATTACTTCCAGGCCTTCATTATTTTTCTCCATGTTTTGGAGCTTGTGCTTCATCTGTTGGTGTACTGCTTCCATATCTTGAAGCTGACACTGCATTTCTTGGTGTGCTGCTTCCTGCTGCTCCTTCTCTTTCAGCAGTTGTGTATTTCTTTCCAGTGCTTCGTCAAACATTACTCACAAGCCTACATTACTTTTCTCTGTGACTTGGAGCTTGGATTGCATGTCTTGATGAACTGTGTCCATGTCTTGGATCTTGCACTGCAACTCTTGGTGTATAACCTCCCGCTCTTTCTTCTCTTTCAAAAGTTTCTTCTCAGAGCTTCATTAAACATCACTTGCAGGCCTTCATTTTTTTCTCTCCATGTCTTGGAGCTTGAGCTGCATTTCTCTGTTTTTCTTATTCTGCTCTTCTTTTTCTTTCAACATTACTGTAATTTTCTGTATTTTTATCATTTCTGCACTTTTCTCCTCTTGCATTTCTTTTATCCTGTTCTCCAGGTCTTGTTTTTCCTCGCAACAATTTTCAAATGCTCCTCTGAGGGCTATAAATTCACTTAAGTGAGCGGTGCTGGGGTCATTCCTTTGGCTTGGGTGGTGTTGTCTCTGAGACATTTTGGTACCTCGATACAGAGACACTGTAGAGGATCCTGAAGTTTCCAAATTCTTTTGTAGTCGATGCCGAACGTTTGATAGCTACGAACAAAGCTGTGAACAAACTGACGTGTGGACTGAAAATGGTTGCCTTGAAGTTTCTCTTGGTTACTTATGAGTTATGAAGCTGTGAGATGCCAGATTCTAATGGGCTCTGGCAGTGCTCCTCCTGTTCCTCCTTGCACAAAAGCTGAGGTAGCGGTCCTGCTGCTGGGTTGTTGCTCTCCTACAGCCTCCTCTACGTCTCCTGATGAAACCTTCTTGCCACAGCTCACATTGATGTGCCATCCTGGATGAGCTGCACTACCTGAGCCACTTGTGTGGGTTGTAGACTCCGTCTCATGCTACCACTAGAGTGAAATCACCGCCAGCATTCAAAAGTGACCAAAACATCAGCCAGAAAGCATAGGTACTGAGAAGTGGTCTGTGGTCACCACCTGCAGAACCACTCCTTTATTGGGGATGTCTTGCTAATTGCTTTGTAAGTGTGACTGACTTGGAGTTACATTGTGTTGTTTAAGTGTTCCCTTTATCTTTTTGAGCACACAAACACACACACACACACACACACACACACACACACACACACACAC